>BMAV01005870.1:0-11233 GCA_019973955.1 Trichonephila inaurata madagascariensis
TGCAAAAAATCATTTTAAGGAGCACTGCTATAAACTTTTATTGGTATAAAATCAATTCCAATATTTTCGCTGATACACAATAAACTTTGTTAATGAAAAACAAATTAATAACGAAAAAATTATCTAATGTCTGCTAAATATTTTAAGATATATAAAAATACTGACAGATTTTTACAATAGATAATTATAATCGTAAAAAGAAAAAGAAAGACAGTAATTTTCAGCATTCAAAGTTATCGTATTAATAATAATTAGCTGCCTGATGAACTGCAAACGTTTATGAAAGTGACGCATGCGGTTCGTGAGCCGTTAGTAGTAAGCCATTATATGAGCTGTTTACAAATACCTTTTTATACCTCCTGATTACATTTAACTTTTTTATTTCTTTTTAAATATCATTTACTTTATTTGTTTCATAAAGCCAGTCTTTTTAAATTTCCTGTTTCGATGCGAAATCCATTGTTGAGGTTAAATTTTACAATTCTAAGTTTCGTTTGAAAAACAAATTTGCACGATTTTTTTAGTTGTTTCATTATATGTTAGTACTCATTTTAAATTTCTCAGATTTTACTTTGCAATAAATTATTTTGATATCAATGTATGTTCTATCGTTTGAGCTTCAAAATGTAAAAAAAAAAATAAATAAATAACTGGCAAAAGCTATATTGTGAATAAATTTTTATTTCTTTTTGTTTATTACATTATCAATGGTAAAGAATGTACAGTGATAAACCTCAATTAAATTTCGCGCAGTACGAACATTAAATTTTGATGACAATAGTTTTTAATGGTTGAAGTCTATTGTTCCATTTCTTCGTTTTATAAAATAAGCCTAACTTGGAAATCCTCGTTCCTTGAAGCATTTTCCACCTTCTTTCTTTATGCATTTCTGAAAAACAAGAAAAGTAGAATCATTTTCGAAAAAGCAGCTTTCATGTTATACTGCCTCCTGTTTTTCCCGAAGTAGAAAATAACTGTAAGAATTTAAAAGAAAGCCTTGTGAGAAAATAGGAAATATTTCCCTTCTACGGAATTAATTCATCTTTAAACACACTTTTGTAGCAAAAAGCATTTAGGAAAGTAATACGAGAATAATCAAAATGTTGCACACACAAATCGCTTCCTGAATTTATAATTGGTTTTGAAAATTCCTACTGGATAAAGTGTGAATTTAAAAATTTTGAAATGGATGGAGTAGATTTTGGGGTGATTGATGAGGGGCTTAGAAGTAGCAAGAAAAAAATTATTGTACTGGGAATTTTTTAAGTTTAAATACCATCAAAAAATGGAACTTGACTGCGATTTAACAAGACAATGACCTGAAATATTATTCTAGCTTCTTTCAAAAATAATTGTTAAGTAGGTGGCATCTTGCAGTAAAAAATTCCTCCATTATCAACAGATTTAAATTTTATTACAAATGCTAGAGAATTGACCAATTAAGGTGTTGAAGAATGACAAATGTCGAGTAAAGAACAAATTCAGAATGGCAAAAGAGACAAATACGTCTGTGGTCTGTAAATGAATTTTTTTTCCATATTACTGTTACTCATATTTAGTCATACTGAAAAAAAATTAATGAAAGTATACTATTTCTTTCATTAAAAAGTTCATTAGTGCATTGATTAGGATTCAACAAAAAAATCTTTAAAAAAATCAGACAAAGTAATGGAAGGGTTAATTTTTCCAAAAAAATTAAGTATATAATTTTAAAAATAATTCCAGTGAAACGTCTGGAATATTTTAACAATAGAAAATAATTAATTACTTCTTTTTCAAAACTCAACATTTATTATTAATTAAAAGTAAGTAATATGTTTTGTAATACTTGCGATGATAAATCTGCTTCCGTAAAAAAAAATATGTTTCAAGCCATGTTTACTTCAGAGCAATGTGAGATAAGAAAAAAAAAGTTAATAATTTTCAAGCATTAAAATCTCATTATTTTGTTGTAACATTATTTAAAACACAAATAACATAAAAATTGCGTATGATTGTTAAATACATAATCAAATTATGAGTTTTGGCCACATATATCATTTAGTGGAATGCCTAAGAAATGTTTTAGTTTCTTACTTCGTTTAAAGGTTATAATACACTAATACGTCGCTCACCAAAATTATTCAAAAAAGAAAAGAATCAACCTTTAATTGCATTGCATTGAAGGTCAAAAGCCACTCACTAACTCATTACGAGATGTCTGAAACTAATTCAACATACATGCATAAAATTTGATAAGCAGATTTTTTTTTTATGTTGTTAAGTAGAAATCCGCTAATAACGGGTTCTGCAGAAATCCGCTAAAAACGGGTTCTGCAGAAATCGGTTCCTATGGGAGGTAACGAGGGCTTTGGTGAAGTTATAAATTAAATACATGCCATCTTTGATCTTTTAGACCAGCAATACTCAACCTGCGGCCCACGGGCCGTATATGGTCCACCGGACCTTTCTTAGAGGCCCGGTCATGGCTCGTTGAACTAACAAACACATTTACTTAAGAAAAATGTTTTGCTATCGATCCTATATCAGCTTTGCCGTTGATGTTGTGCAGGTAAGAATTGCGAGATAGCTTTTTTCTTCTTGTAACTGTTATAGTTAGTGATAACAAATAACAGTGGAATAGCGACCTTTTTATGGGTGAAACTAATTTTTAACTAACCCCCATGTCTTCCAAACGAAAATTATCTGTATTTTTCGAGGTAAATGGGATGCTGACTTTTTCGTTGCGAAAAACAAACATCGATCAACAACTTGTTTAATTTGTAGTGAAAATGTTATATTAACAAATTTGATTTTACTAGTTACTATATACCACCAAGCACAAATCTTTCAATGACTCTTTTCTTGAGGGTCTTTTTCAAGACGAGATAAACTAGCTTTCTTAAAAAAAAGTCTTTGCAACAGGAACAAAATACTTGGGGGGAGAGGGATCACTGATTAAAGGAAATTCAAATAATCACAACTGGGTAAAAAAATGCATAAAACCTATCTTCTTAGGGTTGAGTGTGATGGAGTTTAATAATTTTAAATTAAAATCCAAAATTATAAATATTTTGAACAGTTTTCCGCGTTTTTTAATTCCTTGATCTTTACATTATTTCTCACGTTGCGGCCAGCAAGAAATAGTTGACATTTGTATGATGCCCGGCGGAAAAAAAGGCTGAGTAGACCTAAAGACTCGAGATTCGGTAAATATGTTCCCTTTATTGAGTGAAAATCCACTAGAAAGGGTTTTATGTTATCAACTCTCTCCTCTCTCTTAAGTGGGTTGTTAAGGTGTTATAGCTGAAACTTCACGTTTTTGAACTCTTAAGTTTGAAATTTGACAAGTATGTCTTTGGTTGAGCAGAGATTCGCTGAGAGGGTTTTGCGGAAATCGATTCCTAAGGAAATATAGCGGGTGTTATAGATAGAGAAAATCTGTTTACTGACCTACATTTTTTCATGTGCAAACATTTATGTTTTTAAAGTTTTTCAGCAATTAAAGCTTTAATATAAATATTTATTTTAACACTTCAATCAAATATCAATTTACTTTTTACAAAACTGAATTCACTTGAAGAAAAAACTTTACCTTGTAATCGTTAAATTGTTTTAGTTCATCATCACTTAAATCTGATTTCTAAAAAAAGAAATAAATATTAAATTCAACTCAGAACATTTTGAGCATATCCTCATATTATCAGGATATAAATTTAATGCGTTCATGTTATCTTAGATATTTAATACAACTCCAAATATACATTTAACCTCTCAAATCTCAGATTCATTTTCATGCATTGATTTCCTTTTTTTAATTGAAACCGTTCCCTCTTTTGTTTATTTCCGTAAGTATTTGCTCATACAGCCGAATTCAAATTTATCGAATTTCACAATTTAACAAATTTTTCTTCCCCCTCGATTAAGATAACGTCTTAAAATTCTATTTAACGAATAATAAACTCTATATCTGAAAAAAAAATTATTAGTTCGGACTAAAAAATATCGAATATCTTTTCAAATGACATATCCTTTTAGTCTGGAACATTAACTACTTTTGAAAGCTGTAAATTTCGAAAGGAAAGGGTACAACTCTATATTATTTACAGGTGCAGGTGAGCCATCAATACAACTTATCGCTTGAGTTTTAAATAGGACAAAAAGTTTCTTTCTTATTTCACCCCCACTCCACAACGCAGGGGACATTTTAAGAGTTTTCCCCATTTGTTCTTTTTTTCAGAGAAGTGAGATTTTGAGACTTAGGGTTTTGCATAAAATGATTTTGAAAATTTTAGAAACATGGTAGACTTTTGAAACGATTACGTAACCATTCGGAGGCAGAAATTGATAATGAAACTCCTATCCAAACTGTTACGTTTTCTAATGATTTACATTGTTTGGAAATTGTGAAAACATATCAGGTTTGTTAGAAGGTTGAAAATACCGCAGTATTGCCTTCTCAGCATAAGGTCGAAATAGTAATATTCCCATTCAGGAATCAAAAGATTGTTAAATTTGCCTTCTCTACATAAGGTCGAAAAAGAAATCTTCCCATTCAGGAATCAAAAGATTGTCAAACATTTATTCGTCAGTATTTTAAAACTTCCAATTAATTCAGCGCTTCTCAAACTGTGCGGCGCCCCCTAAGGGGGCGTGACAACCCTAGGAGGGGGGAGCCAGCATATTGAAAAGTCAAAACCAAAAGATTATTTAAAAAACTTTTAGTTTATTGACAGTCAACAAAATACATTCTGACAATCAAAAATTTAAAAAACACCCGCTTACACTGATATAATACACTTATAAATGTATCAGTACTGCACAATGTGTATTTTATAAGCAATTTAACATTACTAAGTTATGAATATGTTTAATAATTACCAGTGACCCCACGGACTTGTCATATATAAAGTTATATGCAAAAATTAACACATACCTTGCTAATTTTTTGTACGATTTAAAATTAACCCCTAACTACCGGTTAAAAAGTTAAGTGATTCGCTCCCCAGTGCCACCCTTTTGCACGTATGCACGCGTAGGGTGTGTATTGGGGAAGAAAGGGTATAAATAAACAAATCCTCAGAAATAAGTAAATCCTTCGCAAACACTGTCAATGTCATTTTAATGCATTCCAAGGCCTTCAGAATAGTTTTAAGAATAGCAGTGAACAGAAAAGATCGTATTTTGGAAAGACGTATATATACATCACGGGGAAAATTACGCATTGGCTGAGAGAGGCGTTTTTATACTCCGGTTTCACTTAAGGTATCCGACTACGTTCGGAACCGTGATTTTAAAAAAGCGCATAAATGGATAATTGTCATGATATTTAGTGTCACTTAGATTAGAACACATGTATAAAATTGTTTTAAGGACATTTTGACAAAATAATTTATTTAAATACAATATTTTGGCAAAAAATTAACAGAATAATCTTTTTCCAAATGTTCTCCTTTTGTGAAAAATGCTTCTATTATAATAATATTTTGCCTGTATATAGCTCAGACCTCTCTACAGAGGCTCAACTAGAATTTTTGAAAAATTCACATTATTTTCAGTTACCACCAATTTAAATCATTATTGGCGGGTTTTTTTAAATCGCTTACCTCTGTTGTCGTAAAATATGGATAAACCCACTTCTATGTTATATATTTCAAAAATTCTAATTGAGCATCTGTATAGAGGTTTGAGCTACATACAGGCAAAGTATTATTATAATAGAAGCATTTTTCATCAAAGGAGAACATTTGGAAAAAACTATTCTAAATTAATGTTTTGCCGAAATATTGCATTTAAATAATTTTTTTTGTCAAAGTGGCCTTAAAACAATTTTATACATGTATTATAATCTAAGTGACACTAAATATCATGAAATTATCCATTTATACACTTTTTTAAAATCACGGTTCCGAACGTAGTCGAATACCTTAAGAGATGAAAGTCGTATTGTAGCTTTAGAGTCAAAATATCATTTTATCAAATTCAATACATTGTTATTGCTTGGAGAGGGCGTGATGAAAATTATGATTGAATATCTGGTCACAAGTATTAAAAGTTTGAGAAGCATTGAATTAACTGGTATGTAATAATTTGCTAATAGTAGTTTCAGCCACTAAAAAAAATTGTTCCATTTCTAACTATGGATTGGGTGGTTGCTTTTTATTTAATTTCCAAAAGGTAAGTGGGAAAAACTTGTAATTTTTTGAACCCCTGATATTACGAATAACCCCAAATTAACGAGTAAAATGTTCGGTCCAAATGAATTCATTAAATTGGGGTCCGACTGCGTTTAATTAATGTTGAACCTAATTGCTATTACTAAAATATTTTGGTCCTTTCAGTAAAATATAAAAAGAATGCGCTTATAGAAATTAGTTAGCAAAAACATGAACAATTTCTGTCTGATAAAAATTAAATTATTCATAAAATGGAAAAGAATCTAGGGAAAAATAGGAGAAGAATAAATAAATGATGCAATAATCTCGACGAATAATTGAAATTCTAAACATGCAATAAAATTGCAGGTAAACAAATATAGTAGAAAAGAATGAAAATATAGAAAATGACTTTAATACTTGAGATAATTTCACTCTTACTTCCATCTAAATCAATGCAAAAATTTAAAAAAAATTCCCCTTTATTTTTTCAACTCATAATGTTAAACTGGGTACATATCGTGTAGTTAATTCCTGTTATTTACTTTTTCGTTTTAATATTTCGCAACTTTGTAAAATATTTAAATTTACTTAATCATTAAACTATGCAAACGATTTTTTTAGCTTTATTTTCTTATTTTAAATGCTTGAAAAATTAAAAAGTTGTTAAAAAAAAAAAGTCCCCCCCTCATTTAATATTTCTTTCCAAAATATGAGAAAAAGGTTTTTATTGTCATTATTTACATTGGATGTGAAATTTTTATTAACGTTAATTTTCAAGCTTGATTTTTTATATTGGTTAATCGATTTAATTTCTTTTATAAATTGTTTAGAATCATCAATAGTTGTTTTCTTGCATGTGTATATTATTTCTGCTGATTGTAAATATTATACCATTTATAAATCATACTGTCTAAAAAAATCTTAGGAATTTTTAAAATTATGTTAAAATTTAAAGTTTTCTTTCTTGATTAAACAGAAATTTAGTACATTGGCTATCTGAATAAATGTAATCACATCAATTAAATTAAAGAAATCTTAAAGTATTTTTTAAAAAAAAATAATGTACAGATACCAATAACGGAATATACTTACATTAGGTAATTTATTCACGAAGCAAAGCAAATACTAAAAAGGAAATTTAAAAATATAAAATATATATAATATCAGACAATATATAAAAAAGAGTAAAATGATTTAAAAAATACACAATAAAATATTTTTTAAAAGTAAGTTACTTAATTATATTATGATTCAATACAAACTTAAGCATCTTAGCAAGGAAAGTAACAAGAAACATTTTGTAAGTGGAAATGTATGAAATATTAATAGTTTTCCATTATTTTCTACTGACTTTTAAATATCTACTTATATTTTGGCAGGTTTTTATTGGTTTTAAAATTCATTTTCAATGATTCTTGAGTTTGTAGGAATTACAATTTGTCTTTTATTATTTTATTTTATTATACTATATATATATGTGTGAAATGCTCAATTGAAGTAGTTTTACATATGGTGAATGTAGATACCTATGTTGTTATGGTGCCAAAATGGGTGAGAAAACTTGATAGTTGATAATCCTTTATTATTTTATTCCCCCACAAAACTACTATACACACATACATATATTATATGACAATTTACACAAATGTTTTCCATGGCGATTACCAAATAGCTTAAGGTATCCGACTACGTTCGAAACCATGATTTTAAAACAGCGCGTAAATGAATAATTTTCGAGATATTTAGTGTCACTTAGATTAGAATACATGTATAAAATTGTTTTAAGGACATTATGACAAAAAAAATTTATTTAAATACAATATTTTGGCAAAATTTTTTGTTTTTTTTAAAAACGTTCTCCTTTAAAAAAACTTTATAACAAAATTTTTTTTATATTAAAAGAAGTTTCTCCAGAAAGTCTGAACAGGTTTAAAAAATTCACATTCAATTATTTCCCCAAATTTGGGAAATAATTGTCGTTTTCTTTCTTAAAAATTTCTCCTTTGTTGGGTAAAATATAGAAAAATCATTTCAAGATATATATTTCAAAATTTTAGTTGGGGCCTTTGGAATCGGCAAACAGGCAAATATTTTTAAAAGATCCTTTTCCAAAAAAAGAACTTTTTGTGGTATTCTATGTTCTTTTTTTTGAAAATATTGTAAAATAATTTTTATGTTTAATTTTCTTTAAAAAAATTTTATAAACTTTTTTAATCAAAGGCCTAAATTCTAAATTTTCCATTTATACGCACAAAACGGTTAAACGTGGTCCTTAAATTTAATTTTTAAATTCAGTCTTTTAAAGTGTTGCAAGGTTTTCACTTTTTTTTCCGTTAACGGCGGGATCGCCGTTATAGCTTTCAAGTTTTGAAAAAAGTTAAAACAAATATAATATAGGAAAATTTTTAAATTTAAACTTTTGAACATTTTTTTTAAAATGTACGTTGAAATTTTTTTTGTTTAATGGTTTTTTCCCTTACGTAAGTGGTTATTTAGAATGTCTCTTCCGTGCGTCATCATTTTTTTAATCTTTTTTATTTTTCGAAATGTTGCCAATAAAAAACCACTTAGCTTTTTAAAAAATAAAAATATTCCCTGTTGAGATAAAACGGGTTAATATAAGAAAAAACAACAGTATACTTGAAAATATTCCTTTTTTATTAAATTCATAATGCCAAAAAAAATGTTGATTTGTCATTGCATTTTTTAAATCCCCCTTTTTAGTTGTTTTGCGCACGTTTGAATTTTCCCCCTAACTGAAATATGAAAAATCTATTAACATAATAAGAAACTCAATTGCTTGTCTACAAAAATTAAGAAACGTATGATTTTTATACTATGATAATCTATTTGTACTATTATTACCTATATTTTAATGCTCTGTCTTCCAATTGATATTTATTTCATAAATTGCATTTACTAGCGGTTTTATAGTAAAATAAATTATAGTTTAAAAAAAATAAAAACACCATAGTGTATTGAACTAAAAAATTTAAAATAATTCTTAACAAAATAAAATGATCAACGAAAAATTTCCCGTCATTGGGGGATAAAAAACTGGGTGCTCTTTTTAATTTTATAATTTTTTAGTTTTATTCTGAAATGCTGATTAATAAAATGTAGTACAAAGCATAACGCTTTTTGACATTTTTTCTTGTTTAAACGTTTCATAATGAATGATTTTTTTCGTTCGATTCCTTAAAAGGTTTTTGGTTTTTTAAAAATTTTTTTTTTTCCTTTTGTTCGATCTAAAAAAAAAAACCCGTTTTTTTTTTTGTTATCCGAGTTTGATATTTGAAGCCGGAATTATGTGGCTTCTTTAGTCTTGCTTTTCAATGGATATTAAATTTAAAGGGTCTGAAGGGTTTTATTCTCTCCCTTGGGGGTCGGATAGTCCCATATCGTTAATTTTAAAGATTTCGTCTCTATAGATGGTCTGACTAATAAAAAGTGTGTTGGGAAAAAATATTAAATGTCAATCGTTTTTTCTTTTTAAGCGATTTCATAATGTTAATTCGTATCATCATTTCTAAGCGTATTGCTTCATAAAAATAAAAAATATTTAGCAGTTAGAACATAAATTATTATTATTCACATGCACGAGTCTTTTTTTTATTTCCATTTTCAGAAAAACTACGTACCCATCCTAACCTTTGTCATATAAAGAACATTTTTTTTGTTTTATTTGTGTTAACCACAAGCCTGTTTGAGATTTTAGGGTTGCACCTTAATCTTTTGGCCGCTAAATTTGGAATTAGCCGTCAAATCTGGAAACGATATAATAAATTAGTCGCCAAATCTCGAAATCTTTATTTATGAGAATCCTGATGAGGACAATGAAACAAAATTATGAAATTATTGTATTGTCATCGATCCTTGACAAGTGTGCAAATTTTCTAATAATTCTGATCTTCTAAAGTGGGTAAAAATGGAGTTCAAAGCTTCCATTACATACAAGGAAACTTATAAAAGCGTGTTAATAAAAAGAGAGGAATGATAGAAGAAAAATCTATTATAAACTCAAATATGTTTTGAAATATTTTCATGCTTTTTCTGTGTTTTCCATACCTCTTTATTGTGAATTGTAAAGTATTTATTTCCTTTTCATTATATATATGGAACCGAATACAAATCCTAAAATCGATTTCAATTCCTTTTCCATTTAGAATTTTCATAGCACTCATTTGCGTCCCCCTCTAAACTATTTCAAAGAAGAATGTGTCTTCCTTCATTTCCAGTGACAATATATCGAATTCATTGTCAGCTCAGTGGCTTAGAGGTAGCGTGCACCAACTTTGTAAACATAAAGATTCGAGTTCAATCCTGGCTGGAGTCGATAGATTTTCTGGATAAGAAAATTGTCGGCACGCATGTCACGTGATAATGTGGCATGTAAAGTCTTTTGAATATGAGGTTACCTATGGTATTCTCGGCAAAATAAAAATATGGTAATACTTAGCATCGGATGAGAGCTTGAACTAAATAAATTCAAGCTTCCAAAACTTGGTAGCTGGAGCCGCCACTAGATGGTGCTTCAAATGAAATGGCTCTCACACTTAGAAACTTTCGTTGTCTTCAAAAGCAGAACTACCAAACTGCAGCTCATTTCAAAGCAAAAAATATTTAATTCATTTGGTGACGTGTTTAAAATCCTTAAATAGACAGTATAGAGGAGCAAAAATACTGTCAAATACAAAATTCAATTTTTGACCCGAAGATTTGTCTCTCAATGAACTTTATCCACTACTATACATCATAAGATCAAATGAGGGCATACATATATTGCTCACTCCTTTGGTTGTCTACGGTATTTCTATTAACTTACATTCATAATTATGATTTATTATAATACTTTAAATCACGACGTACAAGGAGAAAACTCGCTGCTTCGCAATTTTTTGGCGGATGTTTCGTCGCACAATGCCATGGTCTATGTAGGAATGTTTTTTTGTGTGTGTGTGTGTAGTGATGGAGAGCTTTTACTTTTTAAATTCACCTATACGAAGAACGGGAACTCTAACTAGTTTAAAATAGTCACTCAGTTATGTTAAATAAGAATTTCTAAATGTATTATGTTCCTATTGTGAAACTTGAAC
>BMAV01005871.1:0-29523 GCA_019973955.1 Trichonephila inaurata madagascariensis
TAATAGTATTTCCAAAAACCCATTTTTTTCAAAAGGGAAATTAAATGATGTCTTTTTTTTTAGTTATATAAAAGTTTTTTATTTTTCCCAAGTTTACACCAGCCATGCTCCTTTTTTCTTTATTATAGATCAAAGAAATCTACACTATTAAAATTCGTAGGTAAAAACGTATCTGTCTTTCTATCTATTTGCCTTTATCTTCTCGCGACGCAGAAACTTGTGGAAGGTACGAAAAGATTGGGAATGATTTGAGGTATCCGTTTTGACCATTTATATTCCGATATTGCAATTAGTTAAAAAGATATTAATTAAAAACCTTAACAGGCATATTTATTTTGCCCCTGTTGGCTTTTTTACCGCCGACCGGCTTTTGGGAATAAGTTTAGCGAATTTCCAATATTTCGACGTTTTTTCTATCCCCGACGTTTTTAAAACATGATATAATATTTTTATTAGACAAAAAATAATTTCAGAATTGGAAAGATCATTTACTTCGCCACAATACGGTATAATTTATTCTACAAAATAATGATATTTTCTATTTAATACGATTTTTTCTAAAATGAGTAAAAATCGATGTGTTTTTATGAAAATGATTTCTAATTCGTTCCGTTTCCATTTTGTTACACGTTAATGAAATGATACTCTACACATTCTCTTTTAGAATCAGTCATTTAAAAAATAAAATGTCAAAAACTTTTTTTATTACAATTTTTCTAAAAAATACTCAACATTTTATTTAAATACTTAATAATTTCTTTATTTAAAAAATAGTCTCATGGAACATTTTTTCCGTGTGTAGAACAATATTATCCATAATCTGTACTAAGATTGAAAAAATTGCTTAAAAATTACTTTTTTTTTTAAAAAAAAAAAATTCTGTTTACCTTTCTTATTCTTTTTGCGAGAGATAATCGATGTGGTATTTTTGATTTCATTTTTTGTTTAAAAATTACTTTAGTTTACAATCGATATGTTAAGTTTGTGTGAAGGCATTCACTTAAAAAACATATCCTTATATATATATTTTTAAATGTCATTTAAATATTCATTCGATGTCAAGGTTGCGTTACCTAAAATGCGTTTTCTCGTGTTGAGAAATACGACGGGCGTAACTTTTGCGCATGCGCGATGGCGAAGGTCACTCCTTTCGCGATTTTGGGAAGATTAAGGAAATTCCGATGCTTTATGCACTATCATCGCTTACGTTACTTGATATCAGTTGCAGTATTTAATTCATTACACATTGCAAATAAATGTTTTAAAGAGAGCAAGACAACTGATAGTTGTCTTGATTATCATTCTTAAAGAATGATTTTTTGAAGAATAGTGGAATAAAAAACCTTAAAAATTCTGAAATATATTTTTATCACATAGAATATTTTCTTTTTGAATGATTTTATACAGTGAATGTAAATAAACCTCCAGCCTTTTTACCTTTTTATTCTTATATATTTTCAATTCACCACAATTTTGTATGATGTTGTAGTTGTTTTCCTTTCTTTACGAAACAATGAAACTTTGCATGTAAATAAATTTATTTAAAAAAGGTTTATAGAATATTAAACCATATCTTAGAAAATTATTTTACATTTAAAAAAATAAAATTATTACAGTAATTATATAAATATTCACATAATATGCTTTATACATATAATTATTAATGAATAATATTTTTGAAAAAAATATGTTATAATAAATATTAAATGATATTTTATGTGAAAATTAGTTACAAAAGGTTTTATATTAGGATATACAATATAATATATATATAAATAAAATATTATATAAATTATTATAACAATACATAAAATATATTATAATTATTTAAATAAAAATATTTTTACCTAATATAATAAAAATAATATATATCTTATATTTTATACTATTTTAAGTATTTTATAATTTTTTAAAATATTTATATATATATATATATAATAAGTCTATCTATACACAAGATTTTCAATTTTACTGCTACTTCTTAAGCAAACGGTATGTCACAATTATTTGCTAAATGAACATTTTTAATCAATTTTATTATTTCAAAACTTAAGAACGAAATGATGGTTAAAATAACGACTATGTAAGTTTTGTAAAATATACTGTTTTTTCGTCCAATACGTGTTTAAATAATTTACTAAACACTGTGGAATGAAAATCTATGAAATTAAAATAAAATTTTAAAAAATGTTTTTATCACATAGTTATTTTTCTCTTTTTGAATGTTTTTTTTTCAGTACATGTAAACATATATCTAGACTTTCCCCATACTGTTTTTTTATAACTTACATATATATATATATATATATATATATATATATATATATATATATATATATATATATATATATATATATATATATATATATATATATATATATATATATATATATATACACTATATATATATATATATATATATATATATATGTTTATTCAAGCATTAAAAAAAAGGAATTGTTTCAATAGCTATCTGTAAATGTTTCTTTTATTTATTACTTTTATTATTAGAAAATGGATTTTATTATTATATATATAAATGTTTTTTAAAATGATTATTTCTATTATTTCATGACTAAATTATTAATTATTTATTAATTAAAAAGTACATCGTCTATTATTTTGAATTAAAATACAATTTAGAGACATTTTTAAGCTAACTATATGTAACGATTGATTCATTCATGAAAATCTGAAATTTATTTTGTTATTTTAGATTCTTAGAAACTAACTATTATTAAAAAACGATGAAAGTTTTTTGTTTTACTCTTAGCATCAGAATCGATTTTTTTTTATTGCTTCATATTAATAATTTTTTAACTCACGCCATGTTATTTTTTATAAGTCATACAATGAAATTTGAAGCTATATCTTATCTTTGAGGGGAGAGAGAAGAGGAAACAATAATTATACACTAAAAAAAAAGAAAGTGTTATGGCGGTCTAGAGAGTGGGAAAAGAAACCTGCTTAAATCGAAAATAAGTGGAACAAATATTGAAAAAGGAAAATTTAATGAAATAATTTTAAGAATCACTGACATTCCGTGCATACAAGCCCTCACACATAATTGCTGGCGTCATGAGGGAAAAAGAAAGCCCGTGCAACGCCGGGCCATGCAGCTAGTACTTAATGAAATATAACTATAGTATTTCTTTTTGTTCAATAATAAGCTAAGTGGGAGTTAGATGCCACAAAACCCACATGAGATTATTTAAAAACTTGAACTCCATTTTTTTTATTTGATGAATTTTTTATGCATTATTTATTTTTTCCATTATATGTAGAAATTTTCATGTGACTAACTTGTACCACACACACACACACAAACTTATGTATATTAATATATTTTTTGTCTCTTTAACTCTCTTAATAATCTTTGCCTTTCAATTTCACGAAAACGTATTATTTTCGCAGTTAAATTTGAAATATACTTAAAGAGTTCTTCCATTATACTCCATATTTGTTATCATTAGTTTCTTTTAAAAAAAACATATTGTTTACACCATAATAATAATGAAAAAGTGAAAATGGATAAAAGTAATGACATTTTTTTTTCATTAAGAAAAGTTTACTATTAGCATTTGACATGATGTTGTGTATAAAAATCATGAATTAAAGTACACTATTATCTAAAAACAATGAACAAAAGAAATTGCTGAAATTTTAAATTTCTGCACCTAGTATCTTCATTGAAGATTTTTTTTTTCCAACAGCAAACAGAAAAACTACAGATTCTTCTAAAATATTTATCATACTTTTGAATCTTCAAATAAATATACATTAAAGAAATATTACTTCTTTTCTTTGAGAAAGTAAATAAGAAAAAAAAAATTACAGGAAGCAAAAAGAAACAAAATTCCCTAAAGAAATTTACTTCTTTAACGAAAGGATGTGGAAAAATTTATTTTATATCTAGAAATTCTTTTAAATAGCCATAAATTTTCTATCGACAGATGCTTTACTAAAATTGTTTAAGGTAAAGAGTTTCCTTTTATCCATTTTACTTGAACATACTTTATTCTAAGAAGAAAAAATACGTATGATTTTCGCTATTCGGTTCTTCCATCATTCAACTACATTCCTGTCTTTTAAAAATGAGGTAATTTACTATCTTTTTTACTGAAATGTCGCAAATAACCAAAGACATAAAATACAGGTCTTATAGTGAACTACGTACAAATTCATTTAAGAATCTCTTCCTTTTCAGCATTTTAATGCGTTTTTTTTCGCAATATTTGATATTTCCGGAAACAAAATTGAATTTTTTACTTAATTTAGGATTTTTTGAAATAGGAACATTTTTAAAAAAGTGAAGTAATTTTTTTATTTTAATGTTTTAGATTTTACGAATAGATTTATTTAGGTAGAACCAAATTACAGGTCTTATTAATTTTGAATATATGTGTCTAGATATTTTTAATGGCTTCAAACAAAACTTTAAATATTGGAGAAATAGATATCGTTTATTAACTAATCACACTTAAATTATTGTTTAAAAAAAGTGCTGTTTTAAATTTATTAAATTAGTCCTTATTCATGAAAATTATTTCCCTACCAAATATGAATGTTTTCAGCTGGACAATTCTAATTGTTGTACTGCTGACATTGTTCCCCAAACGTTCAAGGGTTAACTGAAAGTTTACCTTGCTTTGTAGGCCTACATAATTAAATCCCAATACATTTGAAAAATTATGGCATTAGATCAAATGAGGCAATTGCAGCTAAATCCAGCACCCTCTAATCTGAAGGCATTCGAAAGTACAATTCATTGGATATGGTCTCAAATTATTTATACCATCTACCAACAACTCAAACTGTTTTGCCAAGAAGAATCAATGCAGTATTGAGAGCAAAATGCTGTTCTCTATTGTATTGAAGGATGTATATATCCATATTATATATATATATATATATATATTCAACAGTTATGTTTAGAGGTAGATAGGTACACTTAAAATATAGTAACACCACTTTGCGGAAGGTGTTACTGCAGTACATATGCACATTCTTATATTTTTATTATTACAGAACTGAACGAATTTTGGTAAGTTAAGATCTTAATGTCGGTTTAATGTTTGTTTCAATGAGTACAATTTTACAATAGCCATTCATTTTAGTTTATTTGTTATATATTGCCATTTTGCTTACACGAGTTGTAATTAGACTTGACTTCGATATTTTTTCAAAGTTCTTTTTCAATGACTATTGCACTATTAATTGAAAATATTCTACTGAATAGGGATGGTTGGATCTTGTACAGCACGCATAAGCCTATTTGTTTGTCCTAAATCAGGGATATCTCTAGAGATTGTAAAAAACTTTCATTTGGTCTATTGACTTTTCCAATGTCTAATTATATTTTCAATGATTTTTTTATAATTATAAAGTCATTTTTCATCTATTCTTATCTTTGTAGGAATTACAATTTGTCTTTTATTATTTTATTACGCTTTGAAACGGATATAGATGTAGATATATGCGTATGTAAGTTTGAGAGAAAAATTGCAAATTAAACAAAAGCAAAAAAAAAACCTGTTTGTTAAATTTTGTCTGTAGATCTAATAGCTGATAAAAAGGATTTTTTTTATTTTTAAAATATTGGGGCCCCCTTTGTGGGTCAATTTTCGAAAATACTTTCTTAAGCTGATCTCTGCTCGACAAAAGTAACACATTGTTACAAATTTTGTGTAATGAACGCTTAAAATAGTATAAATAATTTGTATCTGGAAATGTAATCCCTTAATATTACATTTTGTTGTATTTATTTTATGTTAAGGGAATCACCCCACCCCACCTTTCACCCCAGTTCTAGCGCCTGGCGTAGACAAAACAAAATGCAAAGTTTTGCTTCACACATAAACGATAGATATATGCTCTCGCGGGCTTATATGCAGATGGCAGAATTTGTTCTTATTTACTTGAGAATTATCGTTATATTTAGGATACTCCCCACAATATCTTTATACATTATAACCTATATGTTATTCTGATGTATAAGTTATATTATTTTAAAGTTTTATTAAAATCCGTTGTTTTTTTGTGAAAAAAGGGATCAAACATCACACAAACTTTCAGTTTTAAAAATTAGTAAAGGGTAGGCATATATCTATTCAAATGTCGTGTGGGGGGTTAAAAAATGTAAAACGGATTTTTCGATGAATTGCTGGTTGTAAATAGATTTGACAAATGTCGGACATTCCTATTAAAAGATTGCTTTAGTGTAGTTATCGGTTAAATTCATCAAGAAATTGCAAATGCTATTGAGACAGTCATAAAAATTGTCCTTGAAAGGTGAGTGAACTTAAAGTGACTGCCTACCTTGAAAATGTCGTTTTTTGTCTACATAAGGCATTTTTTTTTTATTTCAAAACCTTATAGTTGAACACTGTTTTTTCCAAAACAGTTTTTCTTTTTCTTTTACGTCAAATAGAAATAAAGTTATACTCATTTTAAAAAACATCACTCTATACAAAAGAGCGGTAAGATAAAACTTTAAATGCGTTTTTCTTAGTATTATGTTTTCGAAAGAAACACTTTACCAGATACATGGTATCTTAAAAACCAAACCAGATACAGTTTTGAAATTTTGTGGGAATGTTTATTATACTATTTTTCATAACATGTGAACCGTAAGTTTTGTTGTAGGTTAAATATGTTTTCATTTAGTGTAGTTTTTATGAAGAAAAACTTGAAAAATATCAAAATTTTCATACTATTATGTATAATTGTCTGTTTTTTTTTTGTATTTTAATATTTCTCTTAGATTTTGGTTCATTTTTAAGAGCACCGTAATATGTATATTGTGTATAAAGGCAATTATGATAATTGTATTAGAAATTTTTATACAGTGTTACGCGTTTTAGTAAAAATTTGGTAAAAATTTCTTGAAAACAACCAATTTTTCTAAAAGTACAATATTTATTTAAAATGTTTTATGTATTTACATATTTTTTTTTTTCATTTTTCTTCCTAAAACACTCAATTTGTTTCAAAAATTTACCTTAAAATTACCTTGTAGATATTTTAAATTGAAATCAATGTTTAGATTTTGAAGTCTTCAATTTCTGTAAATACATCGTATCACAACATATTACTTTGACATGATAAAAATTTCAATCTGTATTAGCAACATACTCATCTCTATTAAAAGAAATATTATGCTAAATTATAAAAAAATCATTATTTAGTTTATTATAATGAATTAAAAGTTAATAATTACAAAGAAATGCTGTTAATATTACATTGAATACAACACTATCCAGCTACATTCATTTTTAAGTACACATTTAAAAATAATTCGGACTCTTTTTTTTTAAACTATATTTCTATTTATAAATTAACTTACACTTTGTTTAGTTCCCAAAAATCATCTGGGTGGCTCTTCAATTGTTTAGTTTTTTTGCATGGCACATGTCTTATCAAACCATTCACATGGAAAATTAGATGCAAAGTTTTAAATTTTGGTTAATACAGATTAAGATATGTTTTTAGTTTCTTTGTTCTTGATTTTATTTGAAACTCAATTCATAAAATTATCTATTTCGTCCATTTAGATTATTCCTCCATTCTTTTTATATTTTTTAGTTTTCTGTTCATTTCACGTGCAAACTTTTAGCCTAATTTTAAATATAGGTTTGCATTGTGGGTTATTTTGTACTATTATGTCAAAACTTTCTACGGTTGGGAAAGGTTAGGATTCTACAAAGCAATGAAAAACCCTATATCACTGCACTAAATAAATGATAGTCTTAGAAAACCTAATACTCAGATGAAAATTTAATGGAGTAGCAGCATTTTCTTGAAAAAAAATAACAAAATAATAAACGCTTATACGCAAATAAAGTATCAAATGGTAGATAAGCTCTTCATAGACACCTCCGCAACGTCTTAAAACAGTGGTGTTGTGATCACGTTTGTGTAGATGTACCTCTTTTGCTAGCTGAAGCTTGTAAGGTACGAAAGTTTTGAACGCTTGTAGATTAACCCAACCTGTTTTTTTTTAACTTTATTTGTTTACTCATCGTTAATATGGTCAATTGTAATCATGTAGAGGGTAGCACAAGTTCGCAGATAGTTGGAAAACTCGAGGCGGGCCAATCACAGGTTATCTGCTCTAGAGACGTCGGGATTTCAAAAACAAAATGTGATTTTCAGTCTGTGGAAACAGTTCTCGAAGACAGGAACAGTGGTCCGCCTACCTCGTCAAGGCAAATAAAGGGTAACACCTTCATCTCAAGACCGTTATTTGACACTTCTAGCATAAATGGATTCATCCACGAGAGGGAAACAACTGTCTCGCAACCTGTATAACGCAACAAGTACATGCATCGTGGATAACTGTCACTCAGAGAATTACTCGCAATCCAGGGGCCGTTATGCAAAGTACTCTGTAGTCTACATCCCTTTAGCTATGAACCACATAAAGGACATTATAGAATGTTACAGCCACAACTTTTCCCACCACTGTTTGTGTAAATATATATATATATAAGTGTGTATACGTCCATATATATATATATATACTGTGTATGCAAGGGAGTGTATATAAATTACATATGTATATATATATATATGTAAGGATAAATAAATTAGTTTAAAAAGTTAAATTCCTTCTGTAAACTTTTATATTACCCCTCGCCCTTCAATATCAAACTAATGACCCATTTATTTCTTCCCAACATATCCCCACCAATAAACATGTCTAATTCCAGACTTTTATATTTAATAGCCCAATGTCGCATTAATTTTCAACGCACTTATGAACGCCGCGATGGTTTTTCCCCTTTTAAACCCCATTAAGATTATTCGGTGGCGTTCTTTTTCCCCCAATTGTTGCGTGATCATGTCAACTTTGATCAAAAAAAGACCTTCTTTTAAATAAGTCTATTTCCCCAAAATCATGTCATATATATATATATATATATATATATATATATATATATATATATATATATAATATATATATATATATTATATAAAAAATATATATATAATATATATATATATTATTATATATATATATATATATATATATATTATATATAAATATATATATATATATATATATATATATATTGATATTTAATATATATATATATATATATATAAAAGTACTCTCGATAATTCAATTTTGGAGGGACCAATAAAAAAACTTCGAATTATAAAAATAGAGGGTAGGAAAAACTCAAAATACATGAAGAGGTTTTTCTAAAAATTAAAATTTAAAAAACTATGTAAAAAAAGCAATTGTCCTTTTTTTTAAAAATACATTTTTTACGTAAAAAAAAAACAGAAGTTAAAAGTCCTGAATTAAAAAAATACCTTATATCTTGAAAACAACTATTAAAATAATATCATACTTAATAATTAATTTTTTTTTAAAAAAATCTGTTATTTTTTTTTTTTTTGTTTTAAGGCATTAATCTAACTTTGTAAATAGATTTTCTAGAACAAATGAACCTGAAAATTTTGCATCAACATGTTTTTTGAGGGAAAAAAGTTGCGTAGTTTGTTTAGGGGCCTCCTTCTTCTGAAAGTTCCCAAGTCAACAACTCCGATTCGTCTTCATCACTTTGGGTTTATTGTGGCCCAAAAGTCAAAAATTTCAGCGTCAGATAGAGCTGTCCCATACAGCAATTTCGTGTCAACCCAACACGTGTCAAATATTGTTCTGGAAGGCCCCAAAGGGGGGTTTTTGCATTAAATTTAGTGAGTGTATCGTCCACATCAACCAGATTCGGCGAGGGAACCGACTTTTAAAAAAGCTGTGAATTGTCAAAGGGTAACAGCTCTCCAAGTCTTGTCAATCATGATCAAAGCTGTTAAAAGAAATAGTTACATTCCTAATTTTCGGGGGGTTATCCAGAACGCTTTTTTAAAGACATCACGCCGATAAAAGTTTTAATTTGATGATCCCGGTCAGTGGCTGAAGATTGGAGGTTGAGTATGGAGGGGGAAAAAATTTGGTTTTACATTTGATAAAGGCGGTGCGTTATTTTCACAGTACAGTTGTCTAAAATAAGAGGATATGTTGTTTCTCTCTTTTTCTATCCAAAATTCATGAGAAACCATTCATTAAAGGTTCGGTGGTCATCCATGCCTTCTTGTTTGAGCGGTATTTGGTATGGGAAGGAGTTTTGCCCCGAAACACCAGGGGAGATTTTCCTTTGGGGGGTAATCTTTTCTGAGCCGTCCATGTTTACAGCCAGTAAAATGTTAACCTCCCCTGCTATGTTTTTCCTCCAGGGATTTTTCTTTTTTTGAATGTAAATGTTTTCTGGGAAACACTTGAAAAAAAGTCCGGTTTCATCCGTGCTGAAAATGTTACGTGGTTCATACCCCCTATTTGATCAAAACGAGTTCTGCCCGAAAAAAGTTAATTCGACCGAGCTTTCCCCGCACATTTTTTAAAACTATCCCATTCCCTTAAAATTTGTAAGTCATCCCTCGTTAGCCAAAAACTCGATTCCCAATTCTTTGAAAAGTAGCCTTTTCCCTTTAATAAAGAGCCACCCATCGGAATATTCTGTCCTGTCTCATTCATGAAACTAAAAAAATGTTCAAGGGTGGAAAAATTACCTTTACTAAAATCGTTTTTTCCCTCTCTCGAAGATGCATTAAGATTTTCTCTTTATTCTTCAGAATATCGAGATCAAGCTAGTGGGATTTCAAATGCTTTGGCACATCGACCCTTCCTCTCACCTTCTTTTCTGATTCTATCATTTTGCTTTTTAGAAATTTTTAACACTTGTACTTTTAAAAGAAACATGTCTTCCCTTTTGCTTGGTAATACCGAGGGGAGATGAAAAAATAGTGTCCCAAGGTTTATCGAAATTAACAGGTATGAAACGTAAATCACAACTTTAGAAAAATAATATTTTTAATTTTAAATTTGGGAATCTAAAATGAACACAATGCGTATTCACAGTTCACACTCAACTACGGGGTATAACTTAATAGCGGGGGTCTACCACTATGGCACGTGGAGCAATTCTTAGTGGTACATTACCGCTCTTTTTAAAAATAATAGAATAAAGTTAAATCCCTGTCTCTCCTGTTCTTTGCCTCGTACATTTTATATGGTTTTATTTCTCGCTTTCAATTCTCTGCCATAAAACGATTCTGTTGAAATATCTTGGATGTAGTTTGAGTGCTTTATTTTAAAAAAAATCTGTTTAAATGTGACTCATTATTAGTAATAAATACACAACGCACACACACAAATCACACACAAAATTATTGTGCAATACTTGTAAAAAGAAAGCATCACTCATAACTGCACAGGGAATAAAAAAGAAAGCAGTTTTTCTTTTATCCATCAAAGCTTGGGTATCAACGGAAAAAAAAACAAAATGGTTTAGGAATAAAATTAAAATTTGCTTTTAGCAAATACCGGAAATATAAAAAAGAAAAAGTAGTTATTCTATCAACAGGCACAATTTGGACTGAAAATAAGTTAAGTAAAAAAAACGCTCGTGGGATAATTGGGGTACACAGGAAGTGAATCTAACTTCATAATATTGAAGGTTCAATTATCGGGGTTTTATAGGATAACTTCGAATTATCGCGTGTTGTAGTCAAGCCAACCACAAATTTTATTTGAAATATTGAGAGTACCAAATGTAGGGTTTTTTAGTTCGAAATATCAAAAGTTTTTCTAGGGGCTGAGCATATACTTCGAATTAGAGAGAGGTTCGTATTATCGAAAGTTCGAATTATCGAGAGTCGACTGTATATATGACATCCGGATATATATATATTATCCGGAATACCTAAAATTAATACAGACAAATTTTAACTCCAGCAAAGTTGAAATTTTTGATTTAGATTTAAATATTATTTACAACAAAAAATACAGCAATATCTATGATAAAAGGAAGCATTTAACTTCAATGTCATAAGATACGAACTTCAATATACATATCCATATTATAAAGTGACAACGACCAGATTAATTAAGTATGCATTTATTTGGGGGAAATTTTCCAAGGGAGGGCTAAAATTTAGTAAAAAGTTATCGGGTGGTTGGATTCCACCAGGCGTCTCGTCGCTGCGCCTTCGTCCCGTCTCTGCGTCGTTTCTCTCTCTGTCTTCCCGAGCAATCGTCCTATTCGTCTGTCGTCTCTTTATCCTCGAACCGCCTTGTCAACTAGGTGGCGCTCTCTTGGCCTTACGTCATTAATGGAATATAGGAAGGATATGAGAGAGAGAGAGAGATGATAACCTGCACATCCATTCCTACATCGGCCATCATGACCAAGCATGCGTCCTCGCAAGTAAAATACAATGTATTTCAAAATGTTATGAAATAAAATTGAAAAGCTAGAGGAAATAAACTTACAAATAAAACAATTATTAAAACAGGGAAATATGTATCAGAAAATCAAAACTAACAATAAAGCTTCAAAATAAAATAAAAAATAGGTATACAGATGGAAAGAAGACAAACAATACAAAGCAATCTTGAGTATGGTAATAATGTAAAAAAAAAGATGTAAAAGTTTTCGTTTGTAATGTAACATTCATTTGTGTGTCCATGGTTCAAGTATTCGGCACAAGTACTTTTTTGTTTTGGTTGGGCCATCGTACTTCCACATTTTTCATCGTTGTAGGTAATGTTAGGTTTTACTTGAGTAATTTATATAGACCGATAAATTTATTGCAGAGTTTTTATTGTCCAGGTCCGTGTTGCGTTCCTTTTTAATAGCAATCCAAGTCCTTAATTATACAAACAAGGAGATTTCGTCGAAGATTTAAGACTTTACCTTCATTTTGCACTTTTTAATTATTTGCGCTTTTGGACGCTTTACGTAGGAGTTCTCT
Source organism: Trichonephila inaurata madagascariensis (assembly GCA_019973955.1). Classification (NCBI taxonomy): domain Eukaryota; kingdom Metazoa; phylum Arthropoda; class Arachnida; order Araneae; family Nephilidae; genus Trichonephila; species Trichonephila inaurata. Next base: position 12,823 of record BMAV01005871.1, read on the forward strand.
GTTTTCATTAAATTCGAGTTGTAGCTGTTCGTCGATTAATTGTTGAATGCGCAAATCAGTCTTATTATTGACAGTTCAAAGAGTGTAAATTCAAAAAGTGGTGTGTTAATGATTCGTTGGAATGTTGAGTGTTTAAGACTTGTAGTGAAGGAAAATGCTTGAACCATTTCTGTGGGATCGTCTTCTGACATCTTAGATAAGACAGAAATAATTGTTCGATTAATGCGTTCTACTTGACCACACATTTGTGTACGGGGCAAACCTGTGAAATATGATGAAGTGAAATATTTGTTCGAACAATAATCGCGGAATTCGTCGGAAGTGAATAGTTCCACGATCAGTGATAAGAAAACAAGGACTTCAAATGTAGTTTTGATGTCAAATTTTTTTATTACCTCAGAAGTAGATGTAGTTTTAGTGGGGTATAAACTTCAAACAAATTTGGGTGAAAAGAGTCAATGACAGTTAAAATGAATTTGTAGTTTTTATGCGTACGTTGCTAAAGGACCAATAAGGATCAATAATATGGTATGTATTTTAGAGGTATATCATCTTTGACAAGAGGATGGAGAAATTCTTCATTTACTAGTAGAGCCGTTTTGTTATTTTTCAATATACATGTTGGCTAATAATCAGAAATATATATTGTTCAATTTTGGATTGGTTGTGGTATAAAAATAAATATTTTTTATATGTTCTAGAGCTCTTTAGAAAAAATGTCCTTTTTTGTGAGCATTTGATAAAGTGATGCTGCATCTCGTCAAATAACAAAGGACTTCGGTACCGTCAATAACAATTTATATAATGTACTATTTTTTATACAATAGTTAATACATGGACCATTTTGAAGAAGAGCCATTATGGAAAAGAATATGTGGCCGAGTTCTTGAGATTCTTTTATCCCATAAATCAGTACACTGATTTGTTAAGACCTGTATTCTACTTAAAGGGTCAACATGGGCCATGCCATTTGTGAGCCAGAGCGATGTAAAATGGTGTAATCATAATCTTGTAAATTCAGAGCCCAATGCGCGATTCGTGTGTTTAGATCTTTCTTTTTCAGAGTTTTGTAAATGCATTACAATCAGTAATTATTTTTAAAAGCGCATACCTAAAATGTACACTTTAAATTTTTGAGAGCTTCTATGCGATTGCTAAAACTTCGAGTTCGTAGCTGGTATATTTTCGGTTTCGACGTTTTTCAGACATGTAATATGTAGATGGGCAAATTATCATCAGAGGATCTTTGCGTAATAAACAGCAGCAAGTCCGTCGATTGACGCATCAGTATGTATTTTAGTTTAACAATTTTGCCCGATATATACCTAAGACAGGTTTCTGACAGAGCAAACGTTTTAACTCGTAAAAGGAAGCTTTTTCAAGCATCAAAATTGAAAAGGAGTATCTTTACGTAAAAAGATCACTAAGTGGCTTAAGAAGTAATTACAGAATGTTGTGATAAATTTTACGAAAATATCCAGTGAGGCGTAAAAGCATTTAAACCTCTTAGTTTTTTAGTTCGAGGTAATGGAAAAACTGATTTAAGCTCTTTTAGAAGGGGAAGGAAAGCTATTTCTTTTTCAATAATATACCAAAAATTCAGTTTTCCTATGCAGAAATTGACATTTTACCAAAAATTTATTTCTAGTCCGTAATCACTTGACACTTAAGAACTTTTTTGAGTCTATCAATAGCCTCAGATTCATTTTTAGCAAGGATAACTATATCAACCATATAAGGAGAACACCCTGGAAAAAATTAAGTCACGAAAACTGTATTGGATACAAACGTTGAAACGTTGAAGGGCATGTAGAGAGCCCTTCCGAAAGGTACGGCGAACTGAAATTGACCATTTTGTGTTACAAAGAGGTATATGGGCGACTTGTTAACAGACACATGGAAAAAGCTTACGTAAATCAATGGTACTGAAACTCAGTATCCCGAAGTTTATCTTGCGCCATCCCTAATGAGGGGCAGAGGATAGTGATCCTTAACTAACACACGATTTACCCTCTTTCGAAAGTCAATGCAGACCTCGCGGACTGCCGTCTTTTGCGGACTACTAGGATCCTTGGCTGGCATAATCAGATGAACATGGTTCAATAATACCATTTGTGTCCATTCATCTATTTGTTTACGCCCAGCTTATATCACGTTACGCAAAGGTAAACTTCAAAATTTGAAGAATAATAAATTGGCTTGTCGTCCGTCACGGTAATGCTTAACCTCAATATCCGTCGTTTTAATTTTATTCACCTATAAGATAATGAAAATGCCCTCAGCATCGTTACGAGTTTGTTTTCAAATTTCAGGGCCAATATCAAATTTATAATGTCGTCAGTAATTGCGAAAACAAATAATTCTGCGAAGTCAGATTTCGGTTTGTGCTTGTGAGCAACACCATCAAGTGTGATAGTCAAATTAGCTTGTTTGATTAGATTACAACCAATAATAATATCAAAGTTCATTGAGTGGTTGGGACAACATTAATTTTAACAGGAAAGTTCCTGCTGACAAATTGTAACAGTTGAGTTGAAATGAACCAATTACATGAGTTTTGAAAGGCCAAAACCGATAAGTATATTACCACTATTTAAAAGAAGGCAGCCTAAAGAGAGCCTACTTTCTTTCATTAAAGTTACTTGACTTCCGGTATCAACTAAAAGATAATATTTTTTAGATGTAAATTTTAAACTTTTAGCCATAGTAGTTAATGGGGTAATTTCATCAACATTATTAGAAGGGATATTTTTTTGAGGACAAGCATCAGATTTATGGCCAAAATTTTTCAAAGTATATTATACACTTTGGACACGATATTATTTATCTGGGCAAAATATAGCAATGTGACCGACCCCAAAACAATTAAAAACAAAGTTACGTGATTCCTATCTCAAAATTTTTATTCTCAAATTTTGAATTAGGCTTTGTTGCATTGAATTTGATATCTTAATATATCGATGGTTATGAAATGTACTTTCAACATCATGGCGGTGGTTACTAAAAGTTTGGATTACGTGACGTATCATAAGAAGAGCGTCTATTGCTTATTTTTAAATATCTTGTCATAAATTCCTAATTTTTCGTTAAATGAAATTGTTGTACATCCATATAATATTAGCTTATTTGAATGAGAACTGGGGATTCCATTAATACCATACTCCGTAATTGAAGTCTCGTCGAGAAATCCCTGACCTCGATCTGCTAATTGAATCTCGAAGCCAGCTGACCAAATATTGGAATACCGTTTCATTAGGCCGCATTTTTCTATTTTGTAATTCCCTAGGCAATTGAGCTTGATTTATTTTTTCCAAATTCCTGAATAAGTAGTGTTTTTATAAAACTGTAAGAGTTTATACCGCGCTGAGATTGAATAACAATTTTGCAGTTCCTGTCAAAAGCCGTTTTACAAAAAATAATTTTTGTTGTTCGGTTATTGGGCAAAACGTTAAATTTTCTTCCGAAAAAAAATGTTCAATTCTGTGCTTGTCATCTGCAATGAAAGAACGAAGAGTTTGAAGTAAGTCTTAACAAAAGCCACGGTAGATCATTTCATGAACAGAGGCGTCAGCCGATTTCCTGTTTGTAGAAAGTGGAGGGAAAAGCAAAGGAATTTTCTGCAACCCGTGGGGGCATTCTCTTCTTCACACCTCGTGTATTTAGTTTAGTATGAAAAAGTGGATAAATCGTACAGTGAAAGCAAAATATTATTACAAAAGTCTTCTGGTAGTTCCATTTGTTTCTAGATGTAAGAAATTATTAAATAGATTGTAAATCAGGTAGATTTAATTTTTTTAAAAAATAATGGCGGAGTAGTCCTCAATATCAAAATCTGGTGCAAAACCCGTAAACACGCAATTGTTCTCTAGAGGTTCTACTGAATGTGTATTCGTTAAAAATAAATAACATACAATAATTTAACATTTTATACGTCAAATTTCAATGCTTGCGCAATAACTGGGATGTCATTCATGTTAAAATAAGACATAATAAATCACTCAAATAAAACCAAAATACGTAGAATATATACAAATATTTGCTGGATCACTTAAAATGATATATGAGTAGAATAATTCAACAAAGAAAACAAATTAATACTCTATGATAGATAAATCAAGATAAAATGTCACTAAAGTAGCAGTTGTACAAGTTTAAAAAAAAATAGCGTGTATCACAGTCAAATCACACATAAAACACGTTGGAACGCAAAATTAAATTGCAGAAAATCGTCAAACACATAAAACATAAGTGTTGGAAAAGCAATACAAATGAAGAAAATCGTCAAAATAAAACACATAAAACGCTGAAATGCACACAAATTTGAAGAAAATCGTCAAATCACATAAAAACGTTGAAATGCACAATACCAATTGAAGAAAATTCGTCAAATCACATAAACATCGTTCAAATGCAGCACATTAAATTGAAGAAAAATTGTCAAATCACATAAAACACGTTGAAAAGATCTCCACTTTCCTTTGCATCATCTTTTTTTTTCTTTTGCTTCGGTTTCTAGGATTTTTAATTAAGGGAAAGACCGGAGTCCCCATATAAAGAGTGACAAACGACCAGATTGAATTGGCAAGTATGCATTTATTTAGAGAATTATTCACAAGGGGAGGGCTAAAATTTAGTAAAATGTTATCGGGTGGTTGATTCCACCAGGCGTCTCTGTCGCTGCGCCTTCGTCCCGTCTTCTGTGTCGTCTCTGTCTTCCTCCTGCTGAGCAATCATCCTATTCGTCTGTCGTCTTTATCATCGAAGCGCCTTGTCAACTAGGTGGCGCTCTCTTGGCCTTACGTCATTAAGGGAATATAGGAAGGATATGAGAGAGAGAGAGAGAGAGATAACGTGCACATCCATTCCTACAATATTTAGAAATATAATTTTAAATTTTTTGATGATAAATAATAATTTAACTACACACAATATTGATAAATTCAAAAACATCCAGAAGTTTATATTTTGTTGCATACAGAATGATTATCCCATCAACTTCTTTTATGAAAATACATAGATCAAAATATTTCTTAAAAATATTTTAAACTCATAAATACACAAATCCACCACACAACATTAGGACACAAAGTGCTTGTTATGGTCCAGCTGTAAAGAATATCTGATTCCACACACAGAAAATTATAGTATTCACATAGACCAATATTTACGACTACTGTTTAAAATTATTAATAACCAATCAAACGTTTATGACCAATCCAAACTTTTTGTATGAGAGCATCTAATAAAAATAGTTAAACACTAGTGTAGTACTATTTATGACCAATCAAACGTTTATGACCAATCAAACAACTTTTTTTGCATGAATGTGATTTGCATCTAATACCAAAAGTTAAACCTAGTGTATTATAATCATTTGGATTGAGACATGGCATTAGGGGGTGTTGTGAGAAAAAATGGGGAGTGAAAATTTTTTATTAAATATGAGAGAAAAATCGTTCAAAATTTGTAAAAATTATTGATAGAAGGTCTTTGGTGAGTTTTTAATGATTTATATTCTTTTTGGATCATACGTTTTAATTTGAACTTTGGGTTTTTGGAATTTTTCTCCCTATAAACTATTTTAAAGATGGTGCGCTTTTTTTTGGTGTTCAGGTTCACTTAATTATGAAATTTAAATTGTTTAAATTTTTAATATTTTAATAAAATATTTTTTCAGAATGCGATGGAAAATAGTTTTTTTTTTCAATGGTTTAATTTTAGTTTTTAAAATTTTTTAAATTTTTTTTAGGTTTGGGTTTTTTTCCGACTAATTTTCCCAAGGAATAGGGGAAGGTTGGCGCCATCAAACTATTTTAACCCCCATTTACGGTCCAAGTCCGAGGTTGCACTTGATACTTATAAATTTTATTTTATTTTTTTTTAATTTTTTTGAAAATGTTGGGAAATTTTTTCTTTTATACGCCATTGATATTTTGAAATGGAATTTAATGTTATAGGGTTCATTTGGTTTTGATTTTTTGAAATGGGATTTAATGTTATAGGATTCATTTGGTTTTGATTTTTTGATTTATTTTTTTGTTTGGGTTGAATTTTATGTATTTAAATATATATATATATATATATATATATATATAATTTTATATATATATATATATATTTATAAACTAAAATTTAATTTAAATTAGACAATAGCAGTATATTGGAAATATATGTCCGTTTAGTTACTTTCACAATCTTAGGACACAGGAAGTTAAAAATGTGAAATCATTTTAATTCTCTTTGTGATACCTTTAATATATCTTAGTCGTATTGGTTTTAAACACGCGAGTTCTAGAACAGAAGACACAGAGAGATGTCACTTGCAATATTTCATTCAAACTAATTACCACACCAAAGCCAGATCGAAATTTTGGATGTCCTAATCAGCTCCGGTTTTAATGAATTGCTTTGCGCCTTTGATGAGAAACTGAGGATTCCGAAAGTTTCTGGAAGATTATGTATCATTTAGGAGAATTCAAATAATTTTTTTTTCTGATTTCTAAATCTCAATTGTTATGTAGAACAACGGATATGTATAATTTTCAGCTTCAAGCGTTGCAGAAAATTATAGGTCTCAAAACATCGATTAATTAACATGAAATGGAGATGCTTGTATTTCGGCAATGTTTCATTGAAGTATTTTGTCATAGTGCAATACAAAATGTTCAGCAGTTTTGACAGTAACATGAAAACCCGATGCAAAAAAAAATGCAATAGTATATATATATATATATATATATATACTAGCCATTATGTGCCTGAATCTCTGGGTATTTCATGATGTTGTATATATATATATATATATATATATATATATATATATATATATATATATATATATATATATATATATATATATATATAGTTATTGATATATGAGTCCTAGCTCTGAGAATTTGACTGTATTGAAAAATATACCTGTAACTCTCACCTCTTGATACAAAAAGAACAAACGTTCGAATAAATATTTTCTACTATATCTAAAACTGAAGTAGAATGATTTTTTTGCGCTCGTAATCCAATAACCAAGTGGATTCCCGCAAAACCATTTTTCATGGCATCTCAACTCCGTAAAATAAACATGCATGTCAAATTTCAACTTTAAACCTAGTAGAATAAAAACAGAATTTTTATTATCAATATGCTTCGTAACCCCGTTGAGAGTGGATTTTCAAAAAAACCGTTTTTAGCGGATTTCAAATCAACAAAAGAAAAATGCAAACGAAATTTCCTTATTTTAATCATAGTACTTCGTAAACGGGAAATTTTCCCTTTTAATACCCCCCAGGAACCCCTGCCCCCTCCAAGGAAGTAAATTTTTCCCGAAAAAACCCATTCTTAGTGATTCTATTCAGCAAAAATGGTTCTTTTTTTTCAAGTATGCGGGTTTAGCAACTCAAAAACAGGAATTTTTTTTTAAACCCCCCCTTTCACTCTCGTAACCGCCCTTGGGGATTGATTTTCGCAAAATACTTTATTAGAGGAACTCTGTTGCATTAACCATGTCTACATATTTTCATGCACAAGTAGACATAATAGTTCAAAAACAGAAATATTTATCTATTAAACACCTTATTCCTCCTCAGCATCATTTGGGAGGCGGGGTGATTTTCGGAAAACCCATTTTGCAGTGTATGTCTTCTCCATTAAAGGAATCTGCTTGCCAAATTTCAAGATTGATCGCCTAATAGTTTAAAAAATGGAAACAATTACCTGTAATGCCCCTTGTTCATCCACCATACCACTTTAGGGATGATTTGCATAAAACCAACTTTGTAGCGGATCCCTTTTTCATTAAATGTATCTGCCTACCAAATTTCATGACTGTGCGTCCTGTGGCTTAGAAATGGATATAATTTATAACCTCCCCCATTGATTCCCCGAAATGCCTCTTGGGATTCAATTTTCGCAAAATCCGTTCTTACTGGATTTCTACTCTATGAAAGAAACATACCAACCGAATTTCAAGTCTGGGTTTAATATTTCTGGAGATATTATGATGAGTGAGTGAGTGAGTTGCTTTTCTCTTATATATATATATAACTTTCATATATATATATATATGTGTGTGTGTGTAAGGATAATTAAATTAGATTAAAAAAAATTTACTTTTTAGCATTTAACTTTTTATTTTTTTAACCTCTTCGATCAAACTAAACAACCATTTATTTCTTCGGTACATATGACCCAGCCAATGAACATGTCTAATTCCGATCTTTTATTTAAAAGCCCCCGTAGCAGCATTAACTTTTAAGTATTTTATAAAATCTGCGATACTTTCCCATCGGATTTGAGTGTTCCCCCTTAAGATTTTCACGGTGGCGTGCTTTTTCTCTGCTCTTTGCTTCAGATAAACGAGAAAGATTGAATAAAGTTCCTTTTTTTAAAAAATTTAAATTTGATTCTGATCAAAATATGGAAATATATATATATATATAAATATATACACGGGGGCAAAAAATTGCAACAATGTAAAATTTAGCAGATAGCCATGAAATTGCAGAAAAGGAGGTTGGGATCAGTACAGTGAACACTAAGTCAGTAGGTCAGGGGTATCAAATATCCAAGAAAAACGTCAAAAGGATGGCGCAGAAAAACGCGTGATGTGGGGCCCGCTCTCCAGTAGAATAAAATGAAGGACGGAGACGAACAACATATTCCTGCGGAGTGAGTCAGTTCGTGTTTGGCTAGAAGAAATCACCGGACGACTTCCCCCGGGAAGAATGATCGGAAGCTGGAGGAGAAGCGTACTGTCACCAGTGTAGCTGAAAACCGGAATCAACAAAGTGTCTTTTCGCGCGCTTGGAAAGGGCCAAACCACAGGTACAGCTGTTAGAAAGGTTGGTGGTGGCCGCCGGGGGACGACAATGCGGGATGACCGATATATATTTTGCAGGGAAAAAAAGGGCACAGCACTCAGCAAGGGCCCCGCTCAGAAACTCTGGGGCAACGGGCGACAAGGTCGCGGTTTACGGGCCAGACGCCTTCCAAAGGGGCCCCGTTCGCTTACCTCCGAATGCCGCCCCCCTTGAAAGTTGGCCACCAAAGCCACCGTTTCAGGGGCCGAGGACAAAAACTGGGCAACGATCAAGGGGTCGTTCCTTTTACGGGTGAAGGGCAGTACCAGAAGGGACCCAAAGCGTTCTGATTTGGAAGACTACCCGGTTTATCCCGAACATCAAGGGAAAAACATTTACGGTGGTACTGGAGTTCTTTTCTGGGGAGGCATTATGCTGAACGGGCGAACTGAGATTCACATTTTCACAGAGGGTCTGTAATTGATGATCGCTTTTTGAGCAGGTACCCTTCCCCATGTGCTTTTCCGAGGTGCCGTTGGCCCAGACTTCATTTTTATGGATGACAATGCACGGACACGCACTCTTGCTGTTTAGGAGCTGCTGGGGGAAAATATCACAGAATGAATTGGCCTGGGGGTCCGATTTAAATCCCATCGAACATTTTGGGGTGCTTTGGGGAACGTATTGCCCACGCTTACATCATCCGAGAACAACCAACAACTCAAACAGATGTTGATTGAGGAATGGACACCCTACCTCAAAAATGTTTCACCAGCGGGTTCGAGTATGGGAGACGGTGCGAAGCAACCATTGTAGAAAGGGAGGGGTATATCATTTTAAGGAACATCTTCTTGTTGTTCTTCCTTTTGGGGTAGACAACTGAGTCCGATACTATGGCCCAATAAATTTTTGTTTTTGTTTGATTCCATACCGTATGCGTTGTATTTTCTAGGTGTCTACCACCTAAAGCAAAAATATTTTGAAGCAATTTTTCAAAAATATCTTAAATAAAATCAACATATTTTATTAGCAATTAAATTTACGGACACGTGTGGTAACGTATGCTTAAAAGTAATGCTTATATAATATTGTATGCTTAAAATTACTTGTATTTTTCAATATAGAAAATGTCAGTAAAATTGTTTAATTTAAAACTATTTTTTAAAGTTGAAAATACAGTGTATTCCTGATAATGTTTTTTTTCCTTCAATATTTCTTTTTGAAGAATAAGATTGATAAAATAAATAAATATTAATTTGAAAAAAAAAATAATAAATTTAAAACTTGTTTGGTTTGGATTCTAAAGTATATACTTTAAAAAAGGAATATCTTTTTAAGGGGAGAATATTTTTCACATATTAGTTTCTTTATTTTGCAACTTCGTTAGGAGGGGGTCTGATTGTAGTTTTTAGTGCGCTGAAATACAATTTAAAGTTGCTTTTAATGAAAAAGGAAGCATTTTTTTCTTGAAATAAGATATTTAATATATTCTCTGCGATAATGTTGAAACCAGAATATTTTTAAAAAAGGAAAGAAACCTGGGAAACAATAAAAAAAACTTAACACTACTTTTGAACCTAAAAATAATTTTACATCGAATTCAACAAAACGCTATTTCATGATGGAAATATTTATTTATTTATTGAAAAGGAATTTCCTTAATTGCGTGGTATGTAGATTTGAATAGAGCTTAACCAAAATGTTTCCAAAAGTATTTCGACTTATCTAAGGCCCTTTTGAAAGTCTTTTATTCTTAAAAAAAATAATCAATTTGAGCTGCATTTTTGATCTTAATTCTTTCCTTATCGAAACATGTATTACTTTTAGGTGACAACAAATAATGCAGCAGTTTTCATACTAGTTTTGCTTATTTTAAAAGTAATTCAAGGAGTTTAAAATGTATTAAGAACAGTTTTAGTTTTGAGCGTACTTTTCTTCATTTTAAAGGTTTCGTTTTACATATTGTAAAAGTAAAAATTATTCCAATTATTTATATTTGCCGGTATAATTTGGAAATTTTAAATTGAACTATTTATTTTTTTTCTAAACAAATTCAAGAAAAAAAAATGCGTAAAAAGTTATATTTTTAAAATCTTTTATTTAACACCAAATAAATAAACGACAACGAGCAAAATTTTTAGGTAACTCGTAAAATATTTTTAATTTAGCTTTTCTGTGTGTGAACACATTAAACTTATTAATTTCTCTAAATTTTATTTTAGATTGAGAATCAATGTGTTTGAAGTACTGGATACCTATAAAGGATAAAAAAATTACATACCGAATTCTAATATACTCTCAAAGGAATATTGAGGCAATTGCATTAATATATTTTATAAGTAGTCCGTTTCGAAAAGATAAAAAATTTTTTCAGGATAACAAGTAAACTTTATTTGTATTTTCTCAGCAAAATGTGAGTATTGTTTTTAATACTCTTAGTCGCCACAATAGCTGCATGTTTCACCATGCACGAAAAAATAATGAAATATCAGGAAATCAAGTAGAAATTTTCATTGAAAAATCTTTTTTTTTTCTTATGAGGGTCAAAAGGATCACATTTGGGTGTTTAAGGTATTTATATGATCATTTATTTTAATAATTAATATAGAATTATAAAAAAATGCCACATTTATCATGGACGCATTTCAGATAAAGTCAAAATATATGAGACTTGATGATCGCTTGTATGTAGAATTAAATCATAAGAAATTGGAGAAAACAACGGCTCTTATAGTGTTTAAGCTAAAAACAGTGTAAATTGCAAGAAATATTACTGAGATCCTGCCGGCTAAGTATGACATTGTAGTAACACCTTTGATTTGGGTTTTACACTAATTACAGGTAACTGTAGATTCATAATTTGAGTTTTAAAAGTAAAAATTAAATTCAATCATACAATCTTTAATTACTAAACTTAACAATTGCATGTTTAAATAGCTGTTTTTCTTTGTTGATGAAGAAAAGATGGAGCTTATTACCTATATTATTTTAACTTTACACAAATATTTTGTCGAACTACCAATTTTTAATTCAAAACCATGTCAAACAGATATAGATAATGTTTTTCTTTCATTAAAAATATAAGTATTTTTTTTCAAATGCAAAGTCAAGGAAACGTCTAGACAGTAACCTTGAAGTTAGGTCTCATATTACTTTATTTTTATTTCAAATTCTCAAGAAATCTTAAATGTAATTTAAAAATCCCCGGCGGATTATTAATTTTAGGGGGTACATTATTTACAACCAAAAAAGTTTTTATCTGCTTATTTTTTTTTGAAAAAAGTTTTTAAAATTTGGTGTTTTCCGATGTAATTAAATGTAAAACAGAAAATAGAAAACGTATTTTGGGGCAATTTTAAAAAGGAAAATATATGATGTGTGCTATATAAAACATAATAAAATATAATTAATGAATAGAGACTATAAATATATTTCATAGACGGATTTTATTAAATCGGAGAATCATGTGATTCATTGATTCACCTCTTAACAAAACTTTCAATAACCGTATGTATTATATGCTAGAAAATTAAATATGATTTACTCCCCTTAAAATAAAACATAATCATATACAAAAGTTCATTCGAATAATTTGTTACATTATTTAAGAGCTACATGATCGTTTTAAATGAAAATCAGTAAATAACTTATTCCCTTTTGTGTCATCCATTCAAATTTGAATTCTCTCTTTTATTTTCTGCAAATTAAGAAAACCTGATAAGACGGGTTCTTTAATTCTGTTTTGTAGAGGATTTTTTATATTCTTGTAAACAATGGCTAAAAGAATCATAAGGCAAAACTATTTGGAGTTTAAAGGTAGAACAGTTCCAAACGTATGCATTACGATGGTTGAATGTGTCCAGAAATACTTTTATAGATTAAGGTACTAGTTCTAGAAAACTGGATAAATATTCACAACAACAATTTCACGACATCCAAGAAACATCTCAAACCAGAAAGAGGTACTTTAAGGGAATTCAGTTTCAAAAAAACTATTTATAAGAATTTTGAAAAAGTTCCATGCCAGTTATTCAATATTTTGCATGTCTCTTACCTAAGATCGTTTGTTGAAGAACTCGACTGATTTTGTACAGATAATATCATCCTTGGCCATGTGAGCTACTGGTCTATTTTTACTTCACTGATGAATCAAGTTTCCGTCTGAGCACTGATTCTTAATTTTTAAAATGTGCAGAGAACAAGATATCCGATGTCATCCTTTCAATAACATGGAATTTCCATTATTCATGTATTAGAGGAAAAAAATACAAAATTGCTCAATATACCTAGGTTGAAGAAACACAAATAACAAGAGGTAAAATAGGAAAAATATGTTTTCAGTCACAAAAATAAACTTAATATCAATAGGTCTGGATAATTTATCAATAATTTATATAATGTATGAGAAAAAAAAATGTGATCACTCTTCTATCAATCTCCTGAAGTGAAATCCATTAAGGTTTAGAAAGGATATTTGATTTAATATTAACAAACAATTACTTTTAATAAAACATCCAATTTGTCACGTTTACAAGAATATATTCTTGAAATCATATAAATAAATTTTCAATGTTGAACATTAACGCTCATGCAAATATTTAATCGAATAAAATCATTATAATGGGGATGAATTGATTACCAGGTATATATGTAGAGAACTTATTAATTATCGATCTTAAATTTAACCTCTTAAGTTAACATTGAAGTCGAGTTTACAGGAAAATGATTATATTTTCGGAGCACTAGTTAACGAGTGAGACCTGCAGTTTAGGTTTTCTTTTAATACAACCATTATACAGTGTTGTGTTAATTTCCTCTAATCCGAAAAACAAAATTTGTCTCCTCTGATTCCCAGCTTTTTTTGCTTGCTTTTGTGCTCACTATAGTCTCACGAATTTCAATTAATTCTTTGAATGTCATTCCTTTCTTGTGTAATTACAGATTACTTCAATATTGCTTTCAGTTGGAACATCGTTTACATTTTTAAGGTGAGTTGGGAACCTCTATACCGACAATGTTAAATTGCATATTTTCGATGTACCTTTTCTCAAAATCTGATATAAGTACATGCTTGAATTTTTTTTACAATTGAACCCTTTCCCCAAAAGCCGAAATGAGCGTTTAGGTAACTTTGAATTTTTTTAATAATTTATAAAATATTGAATCAAACATAATGAAATCTGAACTATTTTTCATAGAAAAAAATTGTAAAAAATAAATTTTTGAGTTTCCTACAAAAAGCTAACTTCAGTATATATTAGCTATCATTATAAATATGTCATAAGAAACTTACATATCTGTGAACATTTATTTTACCAGAAAAGGTACGTCGAGCATCGAAAATTTACACTTTGAAATAAATGAATTTTTTAAATAAATTACTTTTATTAACGTATTCCACCCATATTCCAAAAGATCTACATTTTTTTTGAATCTCATCATCCTTTTTTTTTAAAGTATATTTTTTTTTTCCCCAACTTTATTTGTTTCTTGTAAACATGTGTATTTAACCTTTAACAGCCTCTGTTATTTGGATCCCCCATTGCCTTCCCGGGAAAATACCAGGCTCAATATTAAATTTTCTCAAAATTTTGTTTTTTTACATTTTCCATATTAAATGATGAAATTTCACCCTATGTTCCCACTGATAAAACTTCTATTTGTACAAATATTTTTTCTTCAGTACACGAGACCAAATGACATTGTTTACACTTTCATTGGGATTTTGTGTACAACCAAGTAAAGACTTTTTAACTGATTTCCATCATTTATATATATTAATTTTTTAAACAAAACAAAATACTTTGTTTACATTTGTCGCCATTTAAATGGATGGCCTAGTTTCAATTTTTTTTAAAAAATATTTTTTAAAGGGGGTTCTAATAACCGTAGGGGTTAAAAGTAAGGTTTTTTTAGAGGGGTTTTTATCAATTTAAAAATGTAAACATTCAAAATTGTCATGTTAAGATGATTTTAGGTTTCCAACACGTCTTAACATATATTTTTTTTATTAATATTATTATTTTTTGTTTTTATTACTGAGCATGGAAAGTGATTTTCAACCTGCTTATTTTTTTTTTAACATTTTAAATCTTTTTTCATTTTTTAATTTTTTGAATAATTTACATTTTTTCCCTTAACAATCCCGGCTAAAATGTAAGTGAATAAATTAAATTTTTGCATAAAAAAACATTTTTTTTATTTTTTAAAAAAAATTTTCCTTTGATTTCAGGAAATAGGGGGAAAAAAAAAGAGAAAATAACCACTGTTGAATTTTTTAATTAGTAGTTTAAGGTTTTAAGAATAACTTATAGAAAAAATATAAAAAAATGCAAACTTTTCTTGCTTTGGGAAAATAGACGCCAAAAACAATATTTGTATTTATAAATTTGTCCTTATTTCTCTCCGCTGAGTAAGATATAGTGCTTTTTCAAGGAACGTTCAAAATTTGCTATATATTCTAAGACATCTCTATCAAAATGTATTTTCTTATATTAACCTGAAAAATATTTTTATATCTATTTTTTTAAATATATTTTAAAGATTAGATATTTTATTGGGGACATTTTTTTTTTTAAAGAAAATATGGTTTTTTTTTTAATAAATATCTCAAATCTTTTTTTTCTAAAACTGCTAGATTCGAAAAAAATTTTTAAAAAACGTATGAATTTATATTTTTTTAATTTATTATTTAGTTTAGATTTTTTTTTTATTCAGGAAGAAATAAATTACAATAAAGTTTAAAAAATAAAAATAGGTTTTTGCAGATTCATTTAATTTGATTTGATTTACCCTTGAAGAAAAAGAAAATAAAAAGCAATTGAAATTATACCTATTTTTTAACCATAGTCAAATGACGAGGACGATACCGTGACGAGCTTCCACCATGACCACTTGGATAACGCTGATACCTTGCAGATTGTAAAAACTGCTTTTCGTTTGTCGTCGCTCGAAGATCGCAGGTATAAGAGGGTTATAGGAAGAAGCAGACATGATTTTAAAAAATATTAACAAGGATTTTTGCAATTTACAGCTTAACTCTAGAGACAATCCCAAATCCTAACCTTACGAGACACCTTAAAAAGAATTTAAAATCACTTAGCTTTAGTCAGAGTCCCTTTTTAGGATCGTTCTCGAATCGATATAGCTGGACAGTTAAAATTTATTTCTTCCACAGCTCCTGATGGATTATACGGCGTAAAATTTCACGAAATGGAATGGGAAAAAGTAATAATTTATTTTAAACCCCGCAAAATTTCCTTTTCAAAACCCCCCCCAATTTGTAAAGGGTTTTTTCTTTTGGGCCACGGGTAAGTAATTAACTGGACTGTCCGCCTAACGGGATTTTATCGAAACTGTATCTCTTAGAAATTAGAATCTCTCAGCGAATTTAATTTTATATAAGCATCTTTGTAAGATATATTTTCACCAATTACAAGCTTCATCCGTGTAAGTCATATGAGAGTGGAACTTTCGATTGCCGTTTCATATACAAAAACCGAGGTTCTGGGACAAGGATGTCAAACACGTAAATCGCATGTGGCCCGCCAGTACGTAAGTTACAGCACGCCGACACTTTTTAAAGTTCATTAAATATTAAGCTTTTAAAAGTTTGTCCATTTTAAAATTTATTTAAGGTGAATTTTACACGTATATATAGTATGTATATAAATTTACAATATATTTACGTGTTATCTATTCTTGTTTTAAAATAAATTCTTTTTAATAAGAGAAATGGCTTTCAATTAAAAAAAAAATTTCTTTTTATATTTTATCAAAGATTTTTTTTATTTAATTTTTTCTATAATAAATTAATTTTTATTAAATTCTGAAATGCAACAAAAAACTGTATTTGGACCCCTTTTTCGGTGTGAACCTTTTTTTTCTTTTTCCTTTCTGTTTT
>BMAV01005873.1:0-131468 GCA_019973955.1 Trichonephila inaurata madagascariensis
GCACCCCAAAGTGTCAAAATTTCAATTAATTTGCCCTTTTTAAATGGGAAAAAATCGTTCAAAGTTTCCCGTTACATAAAAGGGTGAGGCTAATAAAAGCGTGTTAAAAATTTTTGTTAAACTTAGATTAGTGCATTCGTAGTTATACATGAATCTACATTACGTTTAGATATTCATTGTTTCTACGTTAGTTTTTTATATTTTTTATTTCAACATTGTTTCTTCGATAGGGGGAATCTATATCATTCAAATTTTGGGTAAAAGATTCTTTTCAAAGTCAGTCAGGATTGGTTGATTGGTTGTTAATTAACATCGCAATTCGAAGCTAAATGACGGCTATTGGTGACGGACCTCATAATTTTGAAACATGGTCAAGTGACGAGAATGATTCGAGTTGATTCCTCACTTTCTAAATCGTGTTCACCATCTGGAAGCTATAACGTCTAGTCACATTTTCACTGAGGGTATGTCTTTGTCTCGACCCACCGACATTACTCTTCGTTCATGTTGTTTACGGCCCAGATGTGCGAGGGAACTTGGAGGCTGTTTCCCGAAGATTCCTTCCTATAGAGCGTTGTGACTAGCGATCGTTTGTACGTCGGTGAAAGAAAAGGTGTGGCGACATCAAAGCCAGTCTTTTTTTTTGGAGATACAATGTCCCACATGGACAACTTGATCCCCCATACGTCAATCTTGACATGAAAAGGGGGACGTTCTGCTAATGATCAAACGTCTCAAAATACTCAATAAACATTTTGTTGTCTCTTTCTCATACATATTATTTTATTTAACATTGAAAATTATTATCTCTACTTTACATTAGCGTTTTTTAAAATAAATTCTTTTAAAAACCTATTTTATTGTTAGTGTGCCGCTAAATTTTGAAATTGTATTAAAGTGTATCAAAAAAAAAAGTTGAGAATCACTGTGTGATTTAAAAATTTAGATTAAATTTTAGTTAAACTCTTCTGTTAGTGGGTTTTTTCTTTCTTTTTCTTTTCTTTTGTGTGTGCGTTCTGAAAAGTACAGGCATTTTTCCTACTGGGGAAGGGGGATAGTAATGTGGTTGGTTTTTTGCTATAAGAGATTTTTGTAGCGTAAAATAAAATAATTTTTGTTTTATATTCAGATTTTTTTTAAGTTGATTCTGAAAGTAAAAGTCAGTTTAACCACCATTTTTTACAGTTTTAAAAAATTAAGAAGTTTTGAAGTTTTTTAAACTTTTATAAAATGCTCACTTTTTAAAAATTTTCAGTCATTTTTAGTGATTTATGTTTCTTAGATTATTACGAACAAAAGTCAGTATGGATTTCAAAATCTATTCTCTTGTTGATTTTTAATAATTATTATTCTAGAAAAACCTTGAAAAAACAAGAAAATTTTTAAAATACTAACTGTAGCATTTTTTAAAAAAATATAACTAAAGATCTCTGCCCTAAATCCATACTAACTTTTATAGAACATACGTTTGAGAGAACATACAAAAATTTCAAAGCTCTATGATGAACTAAAAAAAAAAGTCTTAGGGATTAGAAAACACTTATACCTCCAAAACTGAAGGCCTGAGAAAAACGCATTTAAAGTTTATAAAGGCATAAAACAAAAAATTATAATGCCAGTATGTTATTTTTCTATGTGTATGTTCTACATTAAAACACTATTTTAATTAATGTATGATTAAAAATATTATTTTTGATTCAAAAAATATTTTTGCATAATATTGATAGCATTTGTTACTATGACAGTTTATTCAGCTTAATCTTCCCCAAATATATTCCTAAAAATTTTAAAACACAAAGCATTTATGAAAAAATAATAATCATACTAACTTAAGCCAGGATAATACTAAAATAGCCACAGGTTTTTTCATAAAACTTAATTTTTTTCAGTTTTAAATCGGGCCAGTTTAGGAAGTTTTAGCTCTTGTTGTACGACTTTAAAATACTAAAACATAGTACTACAATATGTTTAGTATAATGTACATAGTTAGGTTCATCAAGGAAATATTCAGTTTTATCTACAATACTTGAATTCAGAATACTTGTATTCGGAAGTCTAATTGTTGTATTAGGTGAAGATTGATTTTTAGGTACATCATTCTCTCAGTAGTATTCCAACTCTTCGAAATATTGTTTCTCACAGCAACCTGAGAATGTTTTCGCCATGGCATTTTCTCAACAGAAAAAAATTAACGATAGAGCTTCTAAGTTATATAATCTATTTTTTAAAGCAAATTTGACCTTGAAATTAATTTTAATTAATTATGATAATTCGAAAAACTCAAAACATAATCAAACAGAAATGATTTTAGTAATGAAAATTGGAATTAATAAACATTTCACACTAAAAGAGTTGATTGTGCTCAAAAATATTTTTAATTAATTCCATTTTAGAGTGGGCCCTTTTTCAAAATATTCTCCTTTTTTGAAAAATGCTTCTATTATAATAATATTTTGTTTTTATATAGCTCAGACCTCTGTACAGAGGTTCTACTAGAATTTTTGAAATATATAGTTTAGAAATGGATTTATCCATATTTTATATATTACAACAGAGGGGAGAAATTTTAAGAAACAAACACCGATAATTATTTCAATTGGTGGTAACTCTTAAATTAATATGAATTTTTTTCAAAAATTCTAGTTCAGACTCTCTGGAGAAATCTTTACTTTATATAAGCAAAATATATATATATATATTATTATTAATGAAGCATTTTTTTATAAAAGGAGAACGCTTTGAAAAAAGGCTATTCTAAATTAATTTTTTGCCAAAATATATATTCTATTTAAATAATTCTTTTTGTCACAATGTTCTTAAAACAATTTTATACATATATTCTAATCTAAGTGACACTAAATATCATGGAAATGATCCATTTATGCGCTTTTTTAAAATCATGGTTCCAATCGTAGTCGGATACCTTAAAGAGAAAAAGGACAAAATTTGAAAAGCGGGAAATATTTAAAAGGGAAAAAATTTAAATTAAAAATACTCGTTACCCATAATAATTTTTTAAATACAAAGAAAAAAAAGCACTTTTATCTTTCTCTCTCTGTGTATCTTATTAACTCATTTTTAGACTCGTTTGGGTACTTTTCCGTTTTGACTGCTCAAGCGATAAAGTCGCCAAAAATGATACAACCAACTCTAAGCGGAATATTCCCTCTAGTAGCCTGTTACTAACTTATTTCAAAACAAGTCGCAATCTTAGCTTATCAGTGACGTCTTTTTCATAATTCATCATAAATGAGAAAAATCAATGAGAACTAACATGTCCAAAAATTTTTTATCTGTACATAGCATGTTGTCGCCAAGTAAGCTCATTGGCGAGATTTGCGTTGGGGAAATGGAAGAGTACTTTGTTAAATTCTCGTTTATTATGCATTCCCGATTTACTGCTGTGATAAAAAAAGAAAGGTGCATGTTTTTTTTATTTTTATTTATGACATTCAAAAATAATTAGTATCGCAATTTTATTAATGTGAATAATAGTGCAATAATTCTTTCACAGAAAATTCTGCGGAAATAAAAGTGCTGAACTAAAACATGTTCCATTTTTACAAATTTTTACTTTTTTAAAGATTGTTATTATTATTTATCTAATACACGTGTCGTACAGAATTAAATGCAGCAGGAAGTTGCGAAAAATGTGGTTGCAGCTAACATATAAGAAGAGAAAGCGTATTTCATGAGTTTGCAATAAAAAGTGTTCAAATGCATACGCTAACCACAAACGACCTTTGTCTTGTCACAGAATATAAACCAATATATTCGTTCAACGAAAAACTTCCTGGAACTTCAGTCAGTGAAATATTGTGCAATCAAAAGCGCATCTCTCAATTAATTATACTTCAAATTTAAAATAAGTTGAAACGTTGTTTTGGTTTTGTTCAATGATTGTCTAAAATCTCTAGAAGGAATTTGCTTTCGAATTATTAGTCACACACACACATATATGAATATAAATATCTTAATAATAATGTACACACATATTTGATACTTAAAACACACACATGTCTAGTTCAATTTCATTTAACTCTTTGTTATCGATTAGATTCGAAACTGATACACCAATGCTTTGGGGACTCTGCATGTTATTTCTGGTTAGTGGTGTACATGGACTACTTTTACGGAAAGAGTTTGCATTAAAAAAACAAGTTAACGAATGCGCAGAGGTGTGAAATCTTTATACACTCACTTCCAAAAAGTTAGCACGAAGATGTAAAATGCAGAAAATTCAACAAATACTTATTTGATTGACACAAAATTTGGCAGTAAAGTAGCATATATATTTATTCATAAAACAAAATCAATAATTATATACAGAAATGAAAACAATATTAAATTTTTGTAAGTTATCAGATAATGTCATACTGGAGACTTAAACAGAGTTATGTATAAAGTGAAAATAAACAGCATAAAATGAAAAAAAGGACATTAATAGGATATGTGATCCCCCTCATCTGTATGCAAAGTTTACACCTTCTGACCATGCTTTCAATTAGGTGGTCAACCACCGCAGAATTAAGCAATCGCCATTCTTCTTGTAGAGCAGTTTCCAGCTCAATAAGAGTTGCTGGAGGTGGGAAACGTGAAGATACAGCACGGCCGAGAGCATCCCAAAGATTTTCAATGGGATTGGTCGGGCGAATATGCTGGCTACGCCATACGCGCAATCCCTCCACTCTCCAGGTAGTCATCGACGATGTCAGCTCTATGGGGAAGTGCATTATCGTCCATTAAAACAAAAGTAGGGCCAACTGCTGCAGCGTACAATCTCACAATGGGTTCTAGGACTTCATCTCGATACCGGACAGCCGTCACAGAACCCCGTTTAAAGATGTGCAAGTCGGTGCGGTATATTAATGAAATCCCTGCCCACACCATAATGCTTCCGCCTCGGAATGCGTGATGTTCGGTGATGTTTTGGGGCTGATTGCGTGTTCCTTGTTTACGCCATATCCTTATACCAGTGCTTCTCAAACTTTCAATACTGGCGCCCCCCTTTTCAATCGCAATTTTTATCGTGCCCCCCTTATACATTAATAAATTACTGAATGCAATAATAATGCACTTTGACGCTAAAGCTACAATACACGATCTTAATTATAAATCGTACAAATTAATAACATAAGTATTAAATTTTGTATATGTTACTTTTAAGCAAAAAAAAATTAAGTAATAGGGTAATTACTATGTTATTTTTCCTTTCTCTAATTTTTAAATTGGAACATATTGCAAAATGCGGTGGCTGCTTAGAAGACAAAATATAGATATCAGCTAAATATAGAAAAAGAACTTAGAGGGTCAATTTCTAAAAAACTTTGAAAAACTTTGCTCTGCAAGACAAGCCCATGGAAGTCGCTAATACTTATTAAACTTGTTCTTAATTCAGTATTAATAAGATAAGTATTGAATTTTTTATATATGTTACTCTTAAAGTAATATATATTTTAAGTAAATTATACTTTTAAGTAATAGGTTAATTATGTTATTTTTCTTTCTCTAATTTTTAAATTGAAACAGATTGAGAAATAATATTTAATTAAAGATTTATTTCCTTCAAGATCCTTTTTAAAAGTACAAATGTCATTATAAAAATAGCCTAATCTATGTTGCTTTTTATCATATCCATTACATCTGGCATTCTCGTGAACGTTCATGTGAGTCTAGGCAACCTAACAGACGTCTGCACAAAACATGTAAAATGCTGTACCTCGTACAATTCTAGTCAATCTTGGCTGAATCGATTAGCTACCGAATCTCTTTGAGTGTACATTTCATAATTCCACGTTAATTGTAATTCACGGTATTAAGTACTTACGGCAGTGGATTAAAACAAAATTATGGATATTTTTAAATCGCAGCGAGCATTGACGATAATAAAGCATCAACAAGTACACAGACAAGGGCAAATTGATAGTAAGTTACGAATGGGTTAGGATCCATTTCAAAATACTTCAGAAGGGCTCTCAACCCGCCGAAAAAAAGATCTTCATAGAGTTCACATCCAATGACAATTAAAGGGCAATTTTGTAATAAATCACTCTTTGAATTTTCTGGATAGAGGTGATGCTGAATTTTCTGCACTGAAAACAAAAGCATTTCTGTATACTATTACTTTTTTTAACATCATACCTTTGTGAATCCGGATTTTCTGCGATGGCTACTTTGAAGACAAAATATAGATCTGAGCTAAATATCAAAAAATAACCTGAGTGTCAATTTCTAATTTTAGCCTTCCCTTTCCCAAAAAAACTTTGCTCTGCAAGACAAGCCCATGGAAGTCACTGATAATTATTAAACTTGTTCTTATACTGGCTAGTCCCCACTCTTAACACGAGTTTTATTTTTTTAAAAATGATAATATATTATTTTTTGATATAATAGCTTAATTGTAAGGAGAGTAAAACCAAGTGCATGACAATGTATACAAAAATGTAAAATTATTTATTGAAATGAATACTCATATTAAAAAAAGGTTTTGAATGAACTGTAATTTTAAGCCCTCGCAGAATTAGCATTTAGAATAAAAGTTAAGTAAAAAAAAAGAATATAAAATTCTAATGAATAACAATTGTGTTATTTTTTAATATTTAAAGGGAGAAACCCGGGGATCAGGTGTGCACTCCATACAACGTTAATGGTCGCGGGAGGAAGCACCCCAATTTTTTTTTATTATTTTCAATATACAAGATAAAAATCACAATTTCAGTGAATAATTTAACTAAGAGAAAATATACTTACCTATTTCAAGGGTTTATCTATTTGTCTTTCATATTTTGAGAAAATATCCAATAAAACTGAACTAAATTGTTCCAAATGTGTGACCTTAATGAAGGACATAAATCACGAACCTTTTGCTAACATTACAGGTAAAATTTGCAAGCAAAACTGTCACACCGTTCACGTTATTGTAATTTTAATGTCCTTTTGATGATCGACAAATATCCTATTGAACTTTTTCTGTGTGTCTTTTTTACAGGGTGAAGTGCATTTTTTCGGTACACTTATGGTTTCATATTTTTCTTAATAAAGTTCTTAATGTAGCTATTGAAAATTTTCCTTTCGTTTCATGTTTATTGCTTTTCTCAAATTTACTTTTTAACATGATTAATATGCATCATTTCAGCAAATGTTTCCCTTGTTTGATCAGCTTCAATTTCCTTTCAGAGATCACAAAGCTCAATTTTTTTTATATTCTGTTCATTTACATTTATAAACCATAATCAGTCGTACAACATCACAATTAAAACCACTAAGTTATTCATAGGGAAAATGCAGCATGTTCAAGAAAATATTTTTGAAAAAAAGTGGTCATGCCGGGAACTCGGTCTAAACAAGTATAAATCCGGCGTATAACGCGCATCTTTAACACAAAAAATTTCGTCGAAATTTAGGGTGCGCGTTATACGCCGGGTATAAAAATGAGAGTTTCAAAAAAAAAGAAAAAAAAAAAGCATAAGAAAAAATTAGACTTCTACAAAGAGCGGGCTATTATTTATTTGAAAGAAACGACATGCCAAATGAAATTAAAGGATTCTGATTCTAAAAAAATACTATTTTTTAAAATTCTGGGGTAATACCTGAATAAAAATGGCTTAAAACATACCAGCATTCCATACGTACATTTCGTTTTTCGTAAAAATGGGGGTGCGCGTTATACGGCTAATATACTTAAAAATTAAAAAAATGCAGCTTGAAAGTATGGGTGCGCGTTATATGCCGGTGCGCGCTATACGCCGGATTTTACGGTACAAGATTCTATAAAAACGTTTGCCACTCCCAAAAAAAGAGATATGTTATCAATTCATTTTAGCTCCCATTAAGACTGTCATATTAGAGGATTCTCTGTCAAGGTCATTGGTAACAAATAAACAGTTTTCTCAGAATTAACGATTTTTGTATTATATGTTTCAGTATTCTCATAAAAATAAATCTTGGTCAATTAATCCTTCCAAGTGCTCAATATATGCTTATCCATGTATCATAAAACTCTTTCCCATTGTGAAAAAAAACGCAACAGAATTATATACTTTACAACTTCCCTAAAAAAAAGGGATGCAGGTAACCATACCAGTAAGTTTGAAAGCCAGCAAAAGTAATATTTTAGATTAAAAGAAACGTAATAAAAAATCTCTCATCGTAGGATTACAGCAAAGCAAACAAAATATTTTTTTATTTAGTTATAGGATCAAAGATAGCTAATGAGCGTTCAAAGTAGAATCTTTTATTTTGATGACCTTTTTTCACCAGATGATATATATAAATCATATCAATGTAAATCTGCATTTTTTTATTATATCAGAAAGTATTTTTTTTTTCATTCTAGTAAATTAATTATTTTTTAACCTTTTATTTTCGATATGCTCGCGCCCCCCTTGAAGGGTTATCGCGCGCCCCCAGGGGGGTGCGCCCCACAATTTGAGAAACACTGCCTTATACGCGCTTGTCATCTGGCTCCAGAGCAAATCTTGACTCATCAGTAAACATGAAATTGCCCCAGGCAGACACAGTCCAATTTCCATGTTCCCGGCGCCACTTTAATCGTGCCCTACTTGATTGGACGGATAGAGGAACACAAACTCGAGGTACCCGGGTATACAGTCTATTCATATGTAATCTTTGGTGTACAGTTAGCTGCAGATATAGCCTTACCAATGGACGCTGTAACCATAGATGTCACCGGGTGGAGGTCGCTCTGCGATTCCGCTTGGCTACAATAGCAATATATCGATCTTCCGCGGGGGCTGTAACCCTTGGGTGACCACCTACGGGCCTTCGGACAACTGTCTGTGGGGTTTGGAATTGTTTCCATAAACGTGAAATTACAGAATGATGAACGCCGAAGAAAAGAGCAACATCTGTGATCGGCTGCCCTGCTTCAATGCGCCCCACAGCACGCCAGAGCTCAGAATCTTCCATTCGTTTTCTGGAAGTCATAGTAACACGTATGTCTTGAAAACAAATCTTAAAACACAATAATTGAGCGTTTTAAACACCTTCTATCAGCACTTACACACACAATCAACTTCTGTAACCCTTCATAAAGCGGGCTTCTTATAAAACTGCCCTTTTTGCATATTTCTTGACATGAAAGCACGATTGGCTGCTACCTAACATATTTGCATACTTCCATCTACCTCTGCAGCGAATTGCATCCTCTTCAACTCTGATTGGCTTCCGGAAATTAGCATTTTCCTCTCCGTGCTTAACTTTTGGAAGTGAGTGTACTACAAATTAAAAATCCTGTATGTTGAACCCCAAAACCCCACCCTTGTGTACGCGCGCGCCATTGTTTGTGATTACTTATTAGATCCTGAAGAAGTAAGCTAATTGTGTTTCTTGTTTTTATATTAACACAGCCTGCCCTTTTTTTAGTGCGATCTCTTCATGCCCTTTTTAAGGAATACGAGTCAAGAAAAAGACGCGTTACTTTTTTTAATATGCTTGACTTATTCTCTATCAAATTCTATCTTTATCATATTCTTCAGCATTCTATCTTTAGGATCGCTGATTTAGGAATGGGGATTCGTTCCGAAAAGGATCAATTTTTAAATCGATTCGAATCGTAACCTGATGAATCGATTCACAAAAAAATCGAGATCTAAAAGATGGATTTCTAAAAAATCGATTTTTTTTCAAGTCTGCATTTAAAGAAATAAAAACCCCCTTTTATAAAAAACAAGAAAGATACCATAATAAACGATCTCATCAGTAAAATGAAATTTTTTAGTTCGGGAAATTTCGATAATTACAATTATTTTTTCCCCAATCAAAGTTTTTGGGTATAAAAGAAGAAATTTATTTTTTAAATTTTTTGTTACATTAAAAAGTTTAGAAAATAGATAATATAGAGCTTATAGTTCCCAATGCTTAACATCTAAGCTTTTTAAGAACAACAGTCTGTCAAGTCTACTGGGATCCAAGCGGTTCCGCTCATCGCTTGCCGGCAATCGAAAAAAGGCGCTCACAAGGAACAACAGATGATCCCACGATACTCATATACATCATGGCTATACATCATGGAGTTAACGTGATGATAAATAGATTTTTTTTGTTCTTGCCAGTAAAGTATAGGACCATACTTCAGGTGCACAACTGCCTGCGATAGTGTTTAAAGATAGTACATTCAATGCAAATAATTTTCTGGTTTTTACCAAAACAGAAAAAATCGAATGTCGATTTTCTATGATGAATTATCGATTTAGTGCTACATATCGATTTAAAAAATCGATTTTTTGGCCCGAGAAATCGATTCTTCGATTAATCGATCTCAGATCACCATTCCTATGCTTATCGTTCCTCAAAGGTTGTTCCAAATGTGGAATGCACCCTATTTTTTCCCCCCGACAAGGTCTGAAGATTCAATTAACGGTGTCAGGAATTAGATATAGAAAAAATTTGCAAAACCAAAATTAATAAATAAATGAAATATAAAAAAACCCTTTTTTATTTTTTTTATAAAAATTAATATTGCAAAATATTTTTGTACATCTTTCTAATTTGGTTCTCACGGATAGGATAAATTGTCGCCTGCATACCCTAACATGTCTGAAATCATTGCACTACATTTTGTGTACACATTTGAAAGGAATAGTCATATGTATGATGAGTCATTGGTACTGTAGCGTCGCCTCGTTAGACGGACGTTTGCTACCTCTCTTTTCACTTTTGAAGCCTTGAGGCGAAACAGATGTTGAGCCGATTCTTGAACTGTTTTACCAATATATTTCTTCTCCGACACCCAGAGGCAAATAGATTCCCCAAAGGGCATTTTCTAAACAGCGATATTTAGATATTAGATTATTATTATACACAACGTCGGCCTTTTGTGAGGAGGAAATGCCAAGGAGTGTATTCACAGGTTCCAAGTGACAGCTCGATTGAAAGATCCTCCATATGGTTTAAAAAGTGCGGCGACATAGATGATAACAGACGAGACAGGCTTTTGTCCTTGAAGACCCAATGATAGTTGCGACCAAGTCAGAGGGTGCCGGGTGCAGACACGTGATCCTCGCCAATCAGAAATTATTGCGGGTGTGAAAGAGGCCCACCCAGTGCTTTAAAGGTGACGGGGACTTCTGCGATACAAGCGATAGAGGCTGCGGGGCAGCCGAATCAACGGTAGCGATAAATCTAGGATAGGCGAGAAGCGAAAACCTGCGAAGAGGCGGCTGGGAGCTGGAAAACAAGCGATTAAAATTTGCGAGGAGCAAAATGGTTGAGGGGCAGCGGACCTTGAGTGACTGATTGGAGACAAAAGGTTGAGGGGCAGCCGGACCCAGAGTGACCTTACTAGGAACTGTACTCTGACTACATTCTTCGGTGATGTGAACATTCGATCAGTTGTAACTCTATGAACAGCTAACAAGTCAAGTTATGGAAACTGGACTCGAAAAAGACATATCTCTCAATACCTAGTAGTAAATTGAGGTTAACTATTGTACATCAAAGTACTTTTATCTAAGCTGTGGACTCTCACTACCTAGTCAGTAAAGCATTGTAACGGTTTCACTGTACATCCCAGTTATAAATTGGCTTCTTTTTGTGGATAGGATAGCCACGTCTGTATGAACATGCGCGGTCTTGTCATTGGACATCAACCCGGAAACCTTTGACACCGTGAGGTAGCCCCTTCTTCACCCCCAAACGTGAAGTAACTCGAGCATAAAGAGGCCGACCACTACCATCCCGAAGACCCTAGAGAGGGCAGAGAGAGAAGACGGTTTTGAAAACTTCGATGCGAGTGGATACAATCTCCTCCCTCACCAACATCGGTTCGGGACTCCAATGGTCTAAACAATATTTTTAATAACTTCAGTGTATATACTGTAATTATAGTAGCTGTGACGTAAATAAACTATATGTTTAAATTAATAAACATCATGCTATCGTTATTTATCTCAAACGTCACAGCATGATTCTATCACTGGGACGATACTCCTGTATTGTTGGCGTCTATATTAGAACTTGAGAATTCAGTCGATCCAATTATTGCAAGATGTAGAAAAATTACTTTGCAGCCTATTAAACTTTTCATAGAATCATTATCATCAAGAAAATTAATTATCCTTATTAAATAAAAAATATTAGATTAAAACCACATTTTTATTATGCTATTTCAATTAAGATATTCTCAGGACAATCTAACGTAAAATCCAACATATAACGCTCACCTATGCTTTCAAGCTACATTTTTAAACATTTTTAAGCGCATCGCCACCTCCTTTATTACGAAGAAACCTGAAATGAACATTTGCAATGCTCTTATTCGAGATATTATCCCAGGCTCTTTTGTGAAAAAATAGTAAACTTCTAGAACTACAATCCTTTAAGGTATCCGACTACGTTCGGAACCGTGATTTTAAAAAAGCGCATAAATAGATCATTTCCATGATATTTAGTTTCACTTAGATTAGAATACATGTATGAAATTGTTTTAAGGACATTTTGACAAAAAAAAATTTATTTAAATACAATATTTTAGCAAATATTAACTTAGAATAACTTTTTTTCAAAATGTTCTCCTTTTGTGAAAAATGCTTCTATTATAATAATATTTTGCCTGTATATAGCTCAGACCTCTGTACAGAGGCTCAACTATGATTTTTGAAAAATGCCATTATTTTCAGAGTTGCAACCATTTGAAATAATTATCGGCGTTTTTTTCTTAAAATTTCTCCCCTCTGTTGTCGTATAAAACATGGATCAACTCACTTCTAAGTTATATATTTCAAAAATTCTAGTTGAACCTCTGTACAGAGATCTGAGCTATATACAGGCAAAATATTATTATAATAGAAGCATTTTTTGCAAAAGGAGAATATTTTGAAAATGGTTCATTCCATGTTCATTTTTTGTCAAAATATTGTAAAATAATTTTTTTATTGTAATACTACTCTTTAAAACGATTTTATATACATTTTCTAATCTAAGTGACACTAAATATCAAAAATATTATCCATTTATACGCTTTTGCCAAATCACGGTTCCGAACGTAGTCGGATACCTTAAGTTTATAAGGTATGTCATTTCTTTAAATAAGTGGTATTTCTAATGTATGTAGAAATCGATTTTTTTAATGCTCATCTCTCTTTTTATTTATTTTTAAAATTCTCATTTTTTATACCCGGCGGATAACACGCACCCATAAATTTCGATTTTATTGTGTTAAAGGGGCGCGTTATACGCCGGATTTTACGCTAATATATACAAAAGTAATAATACTAGCAATTATTGGCTGTAATTAAAATTGTATACATTTTGTAGATA
The DNA here is from genome assembly GCA_019973955.1 of Trichonephila inaurata madagascariensis. Taxonomy (NCBI): domain Eukaryota; kingdom Metazoa; phylum Arthropoda; class Arachnida; order Araneae; family Nephilidae; genus Trichonephila; species Trichonephila inaurata. The sequence continues at coordinate 13,279 of BMAV01005873.1, forward strand.
ATTGTTTATATCGGCATATATAACGAGTTTCTTCATATACTTTTAGAAAAGATAGATGCACCATATATATATGTGTGTGTTTGTTTTAGCATTTTAAAATTCTTTTAAGGAGAAAGTTTGACTTTTTCAACGAAACTGATTATATTGCACATTTCCTAACCTCTTATTAGAAATTTCCTTTCCTTACCCTTATTCGAAGACGTACTATACTGCTTATTATTGTGAAACGCGAAATTTGTTTCCGAAAATTTTAGGAAATATTTTTCTAAGGATTTTATTTTCTGAGTTTTTGCTCTCTGGATGCTATCTGATTGGAAATCCTTATTCCTCAGTATAAAATCTTCCGCTCTTTTGAATCTGAACTTTCTTTTGTTTGAAATGCTATTTCCAAAATTCATCGTGAAAATAAAATGCAAGAAAAGACACTAAAAGTCGAATTTAAATTATTTTGTTTATTTATTTAATATGTATTATCCGAAATAATTTCTTAAAAGTCAGTATTTAAGTACAACGCCAGAGTACTTTGTATTCGGTTTTAACTAGTCTTATAATTTTATGAATGGCAAATAATCCTTTTTGCGTTCTACTTCATAATCGAACTAAAAAAGACCAGCAACCATAAAAAAAATCCTTAAAAAGTCAGGATATCATTTTAAAATTATTATCTAGCATCTTGTAATGGGCAGTGATTTTTTCGCCAGCTTCAAATTATTACGTGTAAAAACCTCTGTTTTTCTCGAGGAAAAAAAAAAAGTTACCACGTAAATAGCAAGAATCGTTTTGAAAAAAAAAAATGGTAAAGATATAAAGAAATCACCGCAAAATACATAGTGACTAACCTTTGAAATTCAATTGTCGTGGATTTCTTTGAGCGGTCTTTCACTCCATATGGACAATGTTTCTAAGACTCTGTAAAGGCTACAACTACGCATATTGTCAGACAATGGAATGGAATGTCTGTCGTGAAGCACCCTGTATTTTTATGGATATTTTGCTCCCATATTCGCCGCATAGTGACCCAAATTTCTTCTTAGCCGTCTCTATTTACTCATCATACAGACGAGCCCATGAATATCCAGTGAAGCATTGGCAGCCGCACGACCCAACACAAAGACTTTTATTTATATATATATATAAAGTGATACTTCGAGAAAAAACATATAACAAGGGATTGTGATGGACCATTAAGTTTAAGTCCTTGTTTCGTGCCATGTTCCACTGTAAAAGGTCATTCACTGGCTGGAAATGATTGCTGGATTGATGACTCCGGAATTTTATTGAAGATATCTTGGAATTTTCTTTCTTTTTTGTATCTATTTATCTCAAGTTGATCGTGGGTACTGAGAATCTTTGATCAGATAAGTAAGTAATGATCTCTTATCGACTACATTTTTTGCTTATAAAATACAAGCATTAGCTGCATAGTTTATAGTTAGCACAATTTAAAACATCTTTTACAGAATTTGGAAAGGAACGAAAATATTGAATTCTGTTTTGATACTTTCAAAAGTTCAAAATCTGCTTAAGAGATGGCGCCACGGTAAGTAGGAAGAGTGGAATTCATCAGAAATCAACATTTAGAAGCAAGAAATCTTACTTTTTGCTCCCCAGTTAATAAAAAATGAAAAACTTTATGAATGATTGTTGTATGAATAATTTTATTTTTTCAAGTTGTATTTATTGAAAATGCTATACATTTTAAAAGAATACTTTATAAAAAAATATCTCAAAGCAGTTGTCCTTTTAGAAATCAGAATGAAAGTGATTCAATAAATATAACAGATTTTGCACCCAAAAAATCGATCGATTGCTGATCTGTACTGTAACAATTCAAAAAGAGTGTTCCTTTATTTTAAAATACTGTTCTATATATAATTACTGTTTATTCTTGTTGTGCGATCTTATTAATAAAATAATTTATTCTGTGATATTATAATTCTTTTCAAACCAATATATTGTAATTAAAAATAAAGAAAAGTGCAACTTAAAAAAAGAGAGAGAGAAACCCAACGCTCTTCAGATGATCATGAAGGCAATTCAGATCAGGGATCACCTACCTTTAGAACTTAATGAACCATTAAATGTATAATTTTATGATTGGTAGACCACTATTATAATTGAACACTATATACGGGGAACACTGTAACTGTATCGTCATTTACTTACGTCTTTATATACATTTTTATATCAATGGAAAGTCACAATTCAGGAAAAGCAATAACAAACTTCTGTGGCAGAGCTATGCGATATCAACAAACTGAAGCGTTACGCCACTAATTTACCTGGTTTCCACCTACCAACTCTCATTTTCTAATGTTGCTAGATACGCCTACCAGAAGAAATGGCTAAAAAGTAGCTATATTCAGAAGAAATTTCGCTAAAAGTAGTAGTTAAAATTTTTAAAAAAGTATAACCAATCTGCTTGTCATTTTTGAAACTGAATCTTCATAAAAATATAAATAATGTCCTTATTTTTCTGCGGACCATCAAAAAATTTTCACAGACCAGCGGTTGGGGACAACTTATTTAATCCGTTTAGCTAAAAAATGAAAAGTCCTTCTTCCTGAAAAAAAAAGAGGATAGATATGCGATTGAAAACAGAGATCTACAGATCACAAACATTTACCATGTTAAATTCACCAAATCTTTTGTTTCCATACCCACAGACAAAATGAGACATTCCACTAACCATTTTATTTTAGGATGCATAATGACTAAGTTGTATTAGAGATTTATTGTTAGGATCAATCCTTATCATTGAAGATTATGATATTGTAACAATCAGGAACATCTTAAGACTTCTTGAGGTCCTGAGCCCCTACACAAATATAGGCTCTATCTGTGATCCTTAAAAGTAAACAGTGCATAACATACGTTATCAAATACCCGTACAAATAATGACCCGAAACAAATAAATGTGCATGACTTACAATCACACAAACCGGCTCGACCGACTGCCGCCTTTTGACTGAATGAGTGATGATGGTGATGGTAGTAGGCCAAGACCTGTTGGAGGACGACGGTCTTCACGTCTAGCCAGTCGACATATCGTCCGAAATTCCCGGTTTTTCGGAAAATACAACCGGAAATAACCTTGGACCGTTGAAATTATTCGAATCGTGATCTTATTAAGGCTGAATTAAGAACAAGATGAGGCTTCCATTGTGGCCGAGGCCCAGATGGCCCATGCCTTAAGATGTCCCTGGTAACAATGATAGTCCCGTTGAGAAGAATCACAATATTTCGATAGAAAAGGCACTGTTTCGAAAATTCCATCAAGTTCAATACTGGAATATCAAGGAAGTGAAGCTTATTGCATTTAACTAGAGCTAAAAAAAACCTGATACGTTACTCGGAGAGTGAAATATCAGTTCAAATGCCACTTGACAGCAATATGAAATCGTTCATCGTCAAAAACTATTTGTGTTTCTTTAGCGAAACAGTAATTTATTAGAGCTGTATAATGGCCAGTGGCCAACATACTTCACAGCTTTGAGTCACAGTTGCATGATAACCTTTCTGTAAATGTTTTATATGCTACACGGATAGTTTCAAATGACGTTAAAGCGACTCTTGGGATTTTTTTATCCATCCATAACACCTTGACATCTCCATTGCTTTTATACAAGCTATCGTCCTAACCGAACAACGCAGATACTCCGCTGAATCTCAACTCAACGTCATTTTTGAAGGGTCACCCACCGAGTACACACACACATACGACCTTGAATTAAAAATGTGAAACTACGTCACGTATTCTTCTCAAGGTAATTCCCGCGATTACACAGAAGATTCCTTCTTTAACATTCTCAACGTCAGGTTTGACAAGACAGCACGGCTACCAACCAAACGAAACGAAAAGGGAAAAAAATTAAATAAAATACATAAATAAAATAAGAAAGTGAAAGAAAAAAAAATCGAAAAGAGAGAAAGAGAACGTTCCTTTTTTTAGAACGGGTTAAAAGAATTCGAAAATCCGCACTGGAAAAAAAAAGGCTCGTCTGCTTTTCTTCTAAGACGGGGAGAAGCAGAAACTGTAAGGTGGAGGTGCTTCACGGAGAAAGGGCAACCAGCTTCGATGGTGGTAAGGGATGTCTATTCCCCCCTCCTTCCTGTCAGCTTCTGAGGATCCCGCATTGCCTAGGGCTGTTCTCGCAAGAAGGATCTTGATCAACTATTCGAAGAATGTTGTCCGGTCGGCATAGTAACTACCCCGGCGTGAAACACTTAAAATGGCAGCGATTTTTTTTTTTATCTTCTCGGTATTTGGCTGAGTAGGGCTTTTTGGTGCAGGTCTTCCTTTTAATCTGTCTCACCTATATAATTCATTCAGGTGTTTATGCTGGATGTCTAGGTCGGCGGGAAGGTCAGACGATTTTGAGGGACGTGGAGGAATCGTTTGGCGTTGTTTTACTCCGGGGCTGTTGCTGGGATTGAAAAAAAGAAGAAATCTATTATGCAAATATGTTTTTGCAAATGATACAATTAATATGTTTGCGTAATGCCAGGTCTCTGTGTGAATGTAGATTTTGTTTTTGTCGGAAAGTCATTACGAGGTGACGATTCACATGAAGGGATTTTCAAGAGTTCTCACGCTATTAAAACAGTGTTTTCCTTAAGAAGAAGAGGTTCTCATGTCATGGTATTTCTATAATTACGCTCACTCCTTCTCCCTTGTTCTTGCACAGATTATGTCTCGTGACGAAATACACAGAAGTTTTTACACACACACAATGCATTTTAATTTATTGCTCTAATACAGTAAAATCTTCATAAGTTGACCTCCATCACAAGTTTATTTAATTTTTGCAATCCCGATAAATGTCAAGTAGTTTGAAGTAACACAGTCAGTATAAAACAGCATACAATTATAAATATTTCACTGATATTATATGGGTACTAATAGAAATTCAATCTAAATCGATTATTGCTATAAGATATCCCCTCTTGGACTGTGACATATGCATATACAGAGTTATTCCCTCCAGGGATTCGAAGCACTATAATAAAGAACTAATACGAATCAGGGGCGTAGCTACCACCGTATCAGCCGTATCAATGATACGGAGCCTCCAAGCTACAGGGGCCCTAACATATGTAACTTAAGCCCCACTAACAGGGTTCTCATACCTAAAATGTGTAACCTTCTATCAGGGCCGGCTCTAGCAATTTTGCTAAATGCCGCCCCTCTCTCGAAAGCAAAAAATATTATAATTTAAAATTTTTCACATAGATGCTCACCTATAAACCTTGAATAATGTATAAAGAGGCAGCTTAAATATATATCTCTATAACTATATATATAATTTTAAGTCTTACAAAATACAAAATAATTCCAAATTAAGGTCATAATTATCTGTTATTTCAAACGAGTAAAATGTAAAAGAAGGAATTGCGCATTCCAGCAGCCCAATTTCTTCAAAAAAGAGTTACCCCTCAGGGGGCTTACTTTCTTTGGGTGGGTACGGGTGTCACAATCTCGAGGTACCCTAGTGATCTTTTCCTTTTCCCAAGGGGTTTACTATCTTTGGTAAACACGGGTGTCACGACCCCGGGGTACCCCAGTGATCCTTCTCTATTTTCGACCCTCCATCTTGTCATCCAATTTCTCCTTTTCTTCTTTTCCCTTCCAGACCACATGACCTATGAATGTTTGGCGCAGTATAACCAAAACTGGCTCTTGCGCCATAAAACACCAAACTCACTCACACTCAAAAAAAGAGTTAACTAATGGTGGGGATCATAAGCGTTTATTTTAACTTATAGTAACTACACCCAAAACTAAAACAAAACTTCTTCTGTGGCTCTCCATCAAAAATTTATTGACCTTATCCCCTTTTGAATAGCTGACGCCAAACTTCATACAGGTGAAAGAAATGTTCAGTGTGATCCCACTCCAAGATGGGGAGAAAGATATCAGTGAAAGATGTGTAAAGATATCAAATTTCATTATTTAAGATATATTCCTGCCTCAAACCCTTCAAGTTTCAATATGAAAGAAAACTGACATGAAACATACAGAGTACAAAATAAAGAAAATAAAATATATTAAATAAAATACCAAATTCACACCCAATAATATTTCAGAAAATATAAAAAATATATCAAATTTTTTCTAACAACAATATATATATATATTTCAAATTCGATCCAAATGCCGCCCTTAAAATTTGCCGCCCCGGGCAGGGGTCCGGTTTGTCCGGCCCTAGAGCAGCCCCTGCTTCTATGTATGAAACCTTGGTTATATGGCATACATCTATGCGATAAGCCAGTTCCTGCCGCAATCTACTCAACATGGTACTATCAACATCATTGAAAGGACGTGTTATCTATCCTTTAAGTATCCAAAAAATTGGCGTTTTATATAAGACCAAGTTTTCTTACTCCTTTTTGCCGCGTAATGTAGCAAAACTGCAAAAAAGGATAACATGTATTGAAAATAACATTGACAGTATCATGCCGAATAATAGATGTATACTGTGTAGCCAAGGTTTCACATTTAAAATACATGCAAAGTATGTAAACAAGATTTTATCGTTTTGCACAAAGTACGTAAATAAAACTTTCTTGTTTCAGAATTCTTTTAAATGTTCTTTTTTGCTGTATTAATCTGTTTTTCTACTATAGCGCTTCGAAACCCTGGAGGAATTATGAATAATCTTGTATATTAATTTCGATAACTTAACCAGTTGATAAAGAAATAGGATACATAGTCCTCTATGTATCTTATCTTTTTATCAACTGTGATTGATAAAATGCATTTCACCTTATTTTATTCTTTATTTTTATTTTTTTGGCTTATTTTTTTTTATTTTTCCACACATGACTGTAAATCTGACTTGTGTTTGTTTAACTTGACTTTTTATCTGTCATGCCCGGAATAAACTCAGGCACAGCACTAGAGCTCCAAAATGTCACGTCCGAGTATTGTAGGGGGCAATTTTTTTTAATGCATCTTATTGTTCTATACCCGGATACATAACGGGAGAAAGTTCATTTTGGCTTCATCTCTCAGTTTTTTGCATAATGGAAACAATTTACGAACCCGAATCATCAAAATAGCTTGACAGTTAAAGAGTTAAGAACATGACTAAAAGATGGTTTTTCCTTGTGAAAGACTTATGTAAGTCCCCTTTATAGTTACAATAATTACGTACACTGTGTTCTTAAAAGAAAGCAGGGTTCTTAAAAGAATGCAGAACTACTGCCGAATCAGCCGTATCAATGATACGGGGCCTCTAAGCTTCAGGGGCCCCAAAATGTGTAACTACAGTCCCACCAGCAGAGCACCCATATCTATAAAAGGGCTCCGAAGGAATTTTGATACAGGGCCCCCTCAGCATTGGCTACACCAGTGAAAGAACGACTTGAATAATATACACTTCGTCTATATAGTACACTGACAGTTAACTGATGATACAGTGAGACCCCACTTAACGCGGGGTATACGTTCCATCAAAGTAGAGCGTAATATGAAACAGCGTTAAACGAAGTTATCTCATCATGCAAATAAGGGGGTTATGAGAAGATGGGTAGAAAATTGGTCAAGTATTTTACTATTAAATTTATTAATTATGTGTTTTTATAACAATAAAACAAAAATTTATTTCTTACAAATATAGAAACATGATTAACGAATATACATATTAAAATAAATAAAATTCTAAGTCAGTATGTTTACATTTCAGATCATTGTCTCTTCTGTATTTTCAATTTTCTGCCTTTTTATAAAGAAGTTAGATTGGCTTAAATGCATATTACATTCAATTTTGTCGTCAATCCATATAGAAAGTCGTTTTTCTATTTCCTCTATAGTATTATTTTTAGAACGGATAATTCTAGTTGCTGAGCTTGTCGTAGTTGCAGTTGCCTATGACAGTATTTTTTTTCTTTATTCTTGAGAATTGTCCTTATAGTTGAATTTGCCAAATTCAATGCAGCACCAATTTGAGATTGACGTTCATCAGTATCTAATCTTTTAATCACTTGCATTTTAGTTTCTAGTGAAATGCTTTTTCTTGTTGATTTATTTTCGTGTTATTTACTATCACCCATGATAAAAACTAAAAATCATAATATTTGTCACTATATATATAGCAATCGTTATATTATATAAATTTATACTTACAAAAACGTCAACAAATATTTGAAACAATAAGAATACGTTCGTATAATACCGCAGGAAAGAAGAAACACAGATAAACTGCTTCGGATATTAGGAAGCCTAACGCTGCGTACAATTTCAGGGAATCTTACTATTCAAATAAAACATCGTTAAACCGAAACAACGTTAAGCGGGGTCTTACTGTATAGTAAAAATGGTTGAGAAAAAATATTTTTGAGTAATGTGAGTGATAAAGCTAAGAGGTCCCTCTTTTTCAATTCCTACTATTAGCTCACTCTCTCTATATATTTACTTATATATTTGTTTATTTTGTTCAAATTTTCAATCGTTAATAAAATGATTTCTATTTATCCAATCAAGTTCAAATAAATTTTTTAAAACTTGTAGTGGATGACACTTGATATTAATACAATTTTTTTAAGTATTAATTAATTAAATTAATTACTGGTTTTTGACGCCAACTTAGATTCGTCTCTACTGTCGTAACAATAGAACTGTTAAAACAAAGATGAAAGTGGTCGTCGAAAACCTGTTGACCGGGTGTGCATTGTTACAACAATGCAGACAAATCATGCTCTTTTTTCAATTCCTATTATTAGTTCACTCTCTCTCCTTATATATATTTATTTATATATATACCTTATTAAAATTTTCAATCGTTAATAAAATACTTTTTATTCATCCATTCAAAGTAGGAAATGACTTAATTTTTTTTTTGTATCACTTGTATATTTTTCTTTTTTAAAAACTTATTTTCGTTATAAAGCCCAGAAACAGAAATACTGACAAAATTTTCTCCAAATAAGATTTCAAGAAGCAATTTAAGCAATAATTCCATCTGGATCAGTGATCACCAACCGGGTGGTCCGAGAAAAATGTCTGATGATTCGAAGAAAAATTGAAGCATTATTCTATTTTATTTATTTTTGAAGATTCAGTTTCAAAAATGACGAGTAACAAAACATGCCCGCATATTATAGAATACGACTTATATATTTTAAAAATTTTTGTTACTACTTTTAGCGAAATTCCTTTTGAGTTCAGTGAGTTTTTAGTTACTTTTGCAGGTGTACATAGCTATATTTGGAATTGACAGTTGGCAACCTTGGTAAGTTGGTGGAATAGCCCTTCAGTTGGTTGATATAGATTTTCATTGTCGGTTTGTTCTTGCTTTTAGTGAAGATCCTTTTCAGAGATATGAAAATACAAATAGAGATGTAAATAAGTGACAATATAGTTATAGTGTCCGGCAAATATAAAACTATACTGCGAAATTCTAAAGATTGGCGACCATTGATCTGGATTCTAATATTCCGGATCCATGCACGCACGCATATACCGTACACACACAAACTACACGCACACCACATCAAGGTCGGCTCTAGTAGCTTTGCCACCCCAGACAAAAATGGAAAATGCCACCCCTCTCTCTAAAGCAAAAAAAATAAAGTTAAAAAGGATGAATTGTTCACATAGATACACACCTATGAAACTATTTTTACGAACAAAAAGGCAGCATAACAATTATATATATATTATTTTAAGTCTTAAAAATACAAAATAATTCGAAATTAAGCACATAATTACCTGTTATTATTTGAAACGAATAGAATGTAAGAGAAGGAAATGCCTATTTCTGTAGACAAATTTCTTCGAAAAAGAGTGCATTGATGGTGGGGATCACAAGCATTTATTTTAAACTTATAGCAACTACACTCGAAAATAAAATAAAACATCTCCTGTGGCTCTCTATCTACTAAAAACTCTTATTACTCCTGTCCCCTTTCGGATAGCTTAAACCGGACATCGTATGGGTGAAAGGAATGTCCGTTGTGACCCCATTCCTGGATGGAGAGAAAGTCACTAGGAAAGATGTGTAAACATATCAAATTTCATGATTTAGCTTGTACTCCCGTCTCGAACCCTTCGTTTCAACAAAAAAGAAAATTGGCATTAAACATACAGAGTACAAAATAAGGAAATAAAAGATATCAATCCCCCAATAATATTTTCAGAAAACATATAAAATTTTTTTGTAAGAAAAAAAAGTATTTTTCAAATTCGATCCAAATGACATCCTTAAAATTTGCTGCCCCGGGCAGGGGTCCAGTTTGTCCGGCCCTAGAGCCGCCCCTGACCACATACATACACTACACACACACTACGCACACATTCACACTCTACGCACCATACACACATGTAACACACCACATATCACATACACACACTACGCACACCACAGAGACTCACTACAGACATACACACCCTTTTTTTTTAGTTTCATGGACGTTATCTCCAAGACTGTTCTACCTGCCTTGAGCAGCCTACCTGCATGAAGGCGGCCGAACATTGAAAGCGGTCACCCTCATCAAAATGCAAGTTCAGCGCAGGGCTCATATTTCCTCGGTGAATGTCTGCTATTTGTTTCTGAGAAAAAGAGGAGCAAATCACAACACTTGAATTGTGGATGCTTAAGTACGTAGTATATCAATCTAAAGTTTTTGTAGTGTTTGCGATTACAACTTCTAATATTGTTTGAAAAGTAATAGTAGATTAGCCATTAAATAAGGAAAGCACATGCTTAAGGTATCAACAGAAAGGAGCATCGCAGGAATTTTACAGTAATCGAACTCACCATTTCGAAAAATTTTCAGCATTCCCTTTGTGTGGCTGGCAAGAACCAAAAGCTAAATTGCCCAAAAAAAATTTTAAATAAATATTTTTTCAGGGGTTTTTTTGTATATTTGTAGCTTTATTTTTTATTTTCTTATAAATATCTTCTACAGGTGGGATACCATGAAGTAGACCTTTGCTAAATTTTGTATTTGTAGCTTTTTTATTTTCTTGTAAATATCTTCTACAGTGTGATACCATGAAGTAGACCTTTTAAATTTTGTATTTGTAAGAATAGGACAAAGAAAGAAGGTCAAGAAAATGATGTCTATAATCAGCACTGGCTTCGCATACTCAAGATTTTACTGTTGAATTAAACCTGTGGTTGTGATTCTGGTGTCTCTAATTTCTTCTCATATACTAAATTCCTTTCAAGTTTCATCACTTATCTTCAAATTGAAAGAATGTTTATTGGGAGACCCTTTTTTTGGGGATTCCTAACAGTTTCATTTCAGGGTTTCCTTAGGGGTTCCATATCCTTTTTTGACCCCCCCCCCTTGTCACAATGTCACTGACTGCCTTTGAAAATCCAACTCTTTTAAAAGCCGGGTTCTTTCCCAAAAATGATATTAACAAGTAATCGATATAAAATACGGACCCCCGATTTAACGAATTATCGGGGTCGCATTTTGTTTGTTATTCGTGGTTATTCATTAATGGGGTACAAAAAAAAACAATTTTTTTACTTTTTTTTCGGAAATTTAAACAACTTAACAAAAAAAGCCCGTTAGAAATACATGCTTTTTATTTTACATCTAAATTATTATAATTATTACGCAGCAGTTCATTGGAAATTTTAAAATACTGACTAATAGATGTTTGAAAATCTTTTAGATTCTTGACTCGAAAGAGTTCTTTTCAGACAATACAGAGAAGAAACTGTTGCATCATTTATATCTTGCTGTATAAGGCAGCGTTTCTCAAACTGTGGGACGCGCCTCCTAGGGGGCGTGGTAACCTTACGAGGGGGGCGCGAGCATATTGGAAAGTCGAAAACAAAAGATTATTTTCAAAAAAATATTAATTTACTGAAAATAAACAAACAAAATATATTCTGACATAATAGAAGTAATATGTACACATATATCAGTACTGCGCAATATATTTTATAATTAATTTGACAATACAGGAAAAGTTAAGAACAGGTTTAATAATTACCAGTGACCCCATGGGCTTGTCATATCTAAAATTATATACAAAAATTAACATTTCTCTTGATAATTTGTACGGTTTGTAATTAATCCCTTAAAAATACCAATTAAAACGTAGGCGAGCCTATGTGGTGTCTTGGGGGGGGGTGCGGTAGAAAAGTAATAAATAAGAGAAAACCCTCTGAAATAAGTAAATGCATCGCAAACACTGTCAAGGTCCTTTTATTGCGTTCCGAAGCCTTCGGAATAATTTTATGGGTAGCAGTGCAAAGAAAAGCTTTAGAAATACGTATATATGCTCCCGGGCAGTTAACGTGCTGGCTGAAAGAGACATTTATATACGCCTGCGGCACTTAAGAGGTTAAAGTCATATTGTGAGTTTAGCGTCGAAGTATATTATTATTGAATTCAATACATTATTATTGTATGGAGGCGGGTGGTAAGAGGGGGCGCGACGAAAATTATGATTGAATATTGGGTCGCAAACATTGAAAATTTGAGAAGCACTGGTATAAGGGAGGGGTATGTTTTCAGTTTTCACACAACGTAAAGCGCAGCAGTTTTGATTTGGAGTTTCATGATCAATTCCTGCATTAAAATCACTATGCATTGGTTCGACAAATCAAAAAATTTCCTCTGCTTCAGTGGCACAGATAGACAGTCCGTCATCAAATGTATCAAATCGTTAAAACCACTGGCGTAGCTAATTTTGAGGGGGCCCTGTATCTGAATTCCTTCGGGGCCCTTTTTTAAGTATGACAGCCTTGTTAGTGGAACTGTAGTTACACATGTTAGGGCCCTGTATCATTGATACGGCGGTAGCTGGGTCCCCGGGTTTAAAACCCTTTTTTAAAATACTTTTGCGGGGATTTAGATGAGATAAGAAAAAAATTTTTGGTCCTTCTCAAGCCCTCACACAAAGGTTACATTTAGGGACCCATCTGCCCCCGAAAAAAGCTTACTAATGGTTTTTACCCTTTTCCCTTTTTGTTAAAATTTTTGCTGCAAACAAGAAAAATTTTTTCATTTTCCCAAAAAAGGGATTCCGGAAAGGTTATACGTTGGGGTTATACGTTTAGGTACACAAAAAGGTATACAGTTTTAGGTATCCTTTTGAATATTTTTTTTCCTAATACGTTTGTATTAGGAAAAAAGATTCAATTTTTTCCTAATACAAACTAATAAAAAAAATTTTTTTCTGCTGCTGGAATAATTCGTTTATTCGGGGTTTATTATTCGCTGAATAGGGTTTTTTTTCATTTTAATTGGAGAAAGAGAAAAATTCGTTAAATCGTGAAATTCGTTAAATAAGGGTTTGTTAAATCGAGGTACGACTGTATCTTAATTGTTTAAAAGTTTATGTTATTTTAGAAGAACTTAAGGGCAAGATGATAGGTAGCAATAATATTATTTAAATATCAATTCGAAAGTTAAAAAAAACAACCGTAAAGAAAGTCTGATAACCAAGAGTTTTTCGTTATTTCCCCCCAAGATATGTAATCTTGAAGTTCGAATTGAATTTTCCCCGGACACTTACTTCCCAGAAAAAGATTGTAACTCTATTGATGCGAAATAAGTTTATTTTATACTAGAGAAAGGTAAATGTCGATGTAAGGAATGAAGTATAAGTGACAAGAGTTACCATTAGAGCTACTTGTGGGTTTTTAAGGAATGAATCTCATAAATAAAGCTTCCATCATACAACTAAGAGGACATTTTAGCTGATACTCTACTTTAGTAATTTCCACTCTTTACTAAATGGGGCTCTCGTAGAGCCTCGCAGTGTGACGTTAATGAAACAACCAATCAACCGCCATTTGCGGCTCAATTTTAAAGTGCAACAGGCGGTATTTTCCCTGCTCGACTGGTCTTAACTGGAAATTGGGTTCGATGCCTCGAATCAACTTGACCACAAAATAACCATTCAGCTATTGCACCCTTGAATCATGAATAATTGGAGAAAGTGAGAGATTTTTAGTTTCATACAACTTATATATAACACACTCTATATAATAGGAATAGTCACATGATAACTGAAGTCTCGTGTTTCCAGCCAATCAGTTCATAAATTCATGTGACGTCATAGTTATATCATAAATGTAATCACGCGTTTCCACAGCCAATTAGTTCATGTACTTCACTGTTGCCAACTTTTGATTTTTGCAGACTTTCGTTTAAAAAGTACATATCTATCAACGGTAATAATGCACATAGTTAAACAAAATAAGCTTAATTTAAAAGTTCATGAATAAAGTAAAGTTTTTTTTTTAAAAGCTATTTGAAAAATTTTAACAAGAGAACATCTGTAATCAATAATCAAATTTTAAATGTTATCCAAACTTTCAAGAACAACTAGTATATCAGTTTTTAATCTATAGAGAACATGCAATTGCTTTTATCATGTGACCATCATGAATTTAGTCCATTGTATAATTAACAATGAACTAAATTCAGTTTTGGCCCAATGAAAAGGGGGAAAAAAAACTGAACTCCCCCAAAAAATTTTAATTGTTTTATTCAATGTCTTGCTCAGCATTTCTATGAGCTTATCAATTGTCAGCTCCTTGTTGTGAGAATCCAGCATTTTTTTTAACGTCGTCACTATGCACTTCTAAATTCATTTGCCTGGCAAGAACAACAACGTCTTCAATCAAATTAGCAATTTCGCCAATTTTTTTTCTCAAACAAAAGACGAACCGTCGAGATCTGAAAATCGCGTAATTCCGGGCTCGCTTAAGTCGAGGTATTACTGTATTTAACTTCCATTGGCTTCCTCTACACGGTGGATCTTCACTAGGCTTGAATTCATGACATGCCACCCACGTGTCTGGGATCTTGACCACTAGGCTACCATGACCAAAAATTCAATAGAACAATCTTCAGTAGCACTGGCGTAGCTAGCTCTGTATCAAGATTCCTTCGGGGCCATTTTTTTAGAAGGGTTTTTTGTTGGGGGGGACGAGTTACTTTGGGGGCCCTTGTGGGTTGGGGGGGTTTTCTTTGGGATAGGCTGATCGGCAGTAGCTACGCCTTTGTTCAGTAGGTTTAAAACAGTAATTTTTTTCGAGTTTATTTCCCCCTTCAAACTCTAAATGGAACAAAAACCCAAGATTTTTAGGGGGGGATCCCCAGTAATGATGCGCTCGTAAATCATACGCTAAAACTGTAAAGTATTCGACAGCCTGGAAAATCGTAACTGTAAGTAATGATCGTTTTATGAGCATTTTAAGATAAATCTACCGTAACATAATTCGAATAATTTGTTCCACTTTAATAGGTCTAGCGTTTAGTAGTACTCTGAAGGACGCCCAAAGTCATTTTTCCTGAAAAGAAATATCGATTCACTTTTTTTTTTTAAAATATTCAAATGAGGGCATTCGGCTTAGATAATATAATAACAACTAATTGATATTTGACGAATTGCCCAGCTAAGGTTGGTCCTCCCTTGGTACGTGTTGTGAAATCAAAATCTTCTCGTATATCTTAAGGTAGTTTCTGAAGAAAAAACCTGCTTTATAATCAGGTTGTTAAAAAAAAATTTGACTCAGAGAAATGCCAGAATAATTCTTTGATACTCTCACATTTTCGATAGGAAAATTGATAAGACAGCAATGTAAAAATATACTCATTTCGTTATATAATGCTGAAAAATGAAATATGCGGACATGTGTGTGAAAGGTATAAGCATATGGGAGTTAAATGCTTTAACAAAAAATATGATTTTCTTTTATTTGAACAAAATAGTTTTAGATAGTTTGTAATTTTAAATTATAGCTTTTATTTTTAATAATTTCATTACTAACTATTTCAATGTATTAACGTTTATTATTAAGGTAAAAATTGTGCGTAATTGAAAAGGATCTTAAATAGGAATCTGAATTATTCTGAAGTCCTTATTTTTTCGAGTACGTAATGGCGATGATAATAAACTAATTTTGCTAAGAACATATTTATTTCTTAAATTATTTACTTTTTGAAAAAAAAAATATACCAAATAACAAACCAAGTTAGATTTTTTCGCATTTGTATGCGAGCAATTATGACAATAACATATGCTCAACATTGGAAGTTTTCTCAAAATTACTTTTCAGTTTTAATAATGAATATGTTCGCTTCGATTCAAGTCCTATTTGCTTCAAATTTTGCTGTTGCTAGTGATTGGGTTATGTAGGACAGTTGTCCCCGACCCTCGAGCCGCGGACCGGTACCGGTTTATGGATCAAATGATACCGGGCCACCCAAGGAACATTTAATTATTTCCATTTTATTTATTGTAGTGAATTGCTTTCAGTTTTGTGTAACTTTCCATGGAGAGAAATACCTTTGTATTTATTTTTTGGTATAATTGTTTTTTATTTTGAAGGCATATTGAAATACATTTAAATTAAAATTATTAAATCAGAATGATCTAAAATATTGTTACGTAGATCCAAGGGTTTGAGGATTTTATGCAAAACAATAACAAAGAAAATAAACAGTTCTTCAAGAGCGATGCGAATTTACTAACAAAAATCCCAATCCTTTAAATACATGATTCAGCAGCAATATTCACAGAGTAAATCTCCGAACGTCTTTACACCTTCAACAGCAATCAAACACAATGACCAGTGTTTAAAAATACACGTATGTAAAAGATTATTCACAAGCACAGCCGAGCAGTCAAAACAATCCTCACTCTTCGTTGGTTAAAATCAAGACTCTCCGGCCGTACCGGCGAGCATCTTTTTATACAGGCGTGACAGAAACTTCCAGAAATATAACCGCTCGTGTCATCGAATGTGACACTAGTGGAGAGATCTATTATTTTCTAGAAGATTCCAGAGGGTTCCCAACTCGCCAACATGGTCGCCAATGACGCCAACATGGTCACCAATGACTCCAACATGGTCGCCAGGCCAACATGCCCCCAAAAGGTCCCCCCAAAATTTTCCGCCAATTCTCATTGAATCGCCATTATAACGTAAGGGGTGAGCGCATTACTTGTGAGTAGCACAATTTTAATATGAAATAAATATAACATAGGGTAATATAAATATTGCATTAAACGCTCAAATACAAACTATTTACATTATTTACACAAAATTCGTAACAATATAATCAATCAACGTCCTCCCTCTCCTCAGCGGGCCGCGGTAAAATTATCAAAAGTTGACCGGCCCGTGGCTATAGAAAGATTGGGAAGCATGTAGATAGGGTGATCAATCGTCCTCCTTTAGGGAGGACAGTCCTCCTTTAAAGATTTTGTCCTTCCTCGAATAGTGTGTCCTTTCTCAATATTTTAAAAAACTGATCTGTTAATCTCTATTCAGATATGAACCAAACATGTTTCCAATATATCGAAGAATGGTCTGAAACAAACATCACAGAAATAACAGTTTTCAATGGTGTTTTTTGACTTCATAGCAGGTAAATTGGGCAGATATAGAAAATTGTGTTGAGTTTTTATCGAAAGAAATGCCTGTTATTAAAATCGATGGCAATTCTGCTTGAAGAAATTTGAAGACTGAAAGTATATTTAAATTCTGATAAATTAGCCTGTTGAAACTAATAAAAGATGGGTGGAAAAATTTAACCATTTCAGAAATAAACTCATTCCATATGAAAATTTAGTTGTTTTTGTTGAATTAACGTTGTGCTCTTTCCTGGATTTAATGTAGCAGTTGAAAGAGTTTTTTTAAAATTGGTAATGATTTTTGGACAAGTGAGAAATCAAGATTAAAAGTGGTTACTTTAGATGTAGCACTTACCGTAAAGTTCAATATATGAAGGATATTTCTTGCTCCGAAAATACTCATTTAAGTAAATAATTAAAAGGGATACAAGTGTAATTTATGTATTTTTATTTGAATTAATAAAATGTTTTGTATGTTTACGTTGTAGTTTGTTCATAAAATTTTCGTACTCCTTTGTAAAAAAAATTGGTCACCTTAAGGTATCAGACTACATTTGGAACCGTGATTTTAAAAAGGCGCATAAATGTATAACTTTCATAATATTTAGTGTCCGTTAGATTAGAATACATGTATAAAATTGTTTTATATAAGGACATTTTGACAAAAAAAATTATTTAAATACAATATTTCGGCAAAAAAATTAACTTATATTAATCTTTTTTCAAAATATTCTCCTTTTGTGAAAAATGCTTCTATTATAATACAATTTTGCCTGTCTATAGCTCAGACCTCTGTACAGAGGCTCCACTAGAATTTTTGAAATATATACTTTTAGAAGTGGTTTATTCATGTTTTAGACAACAGAGGGGAAAATTTTAAGAAAAACGCGATAATTTTCAATTGGTGGTAACTCTGAAAATAATGTGAATTTTTCAAAAATCATTGTTGAGCCTCTGTGCAGAGGTCTGAGCTATATACAGGCTAAATATTATTATTTTAAAAGCATTTTTTATAAAAGGAGAACATTTTGAAAAAAGGTTATTCTAAGTTAATTTTTTGCCAAAATATTGTATTTAAGTAATTTTTTTTTCTTTTTTGTCAAAATGTCCTTAAAACAATTTTATTCATATATTTTAATCCAAGTCACACTAAATATCATAAAAATTATCCATTTATGCGCCTTTTTAAAATCACGGTTCTGAACGTAGTCGGACACCTTAATGTAGAGGACATTGATCAAAAGAGGTTTTTATCCTGAATACTGATATTTTTACGATATATTTTCTCTTTGACTGCATTTAGATGTACTTGAAGAGGGGAGAAAAAAGGAATTTTAATATCTAGGGAATGTAAATGTTTGAAGTAGAGAGAGAATAAAATTTCAAAATTTAGCAATAAAATGATATGTTTCTTACACTTTTTAAACGAATCATTACAATTGATAGCTTTCCAACTGTTTCAAAACAAGGTTACGTAACAAGGCGAAGATTGCCATATATCCAAGTTAAGGTTCCTTTTTCAGATGCCCAATATTTGCTGTGTGAGATATTCTTAAGCCTACGAATTCATCAAATTTTTCATTCTTTTCACACACAAAACACTGGAAGATCGTTCTGTTAATTCAATGGATGCAGGAACAGTTTTAAAAAAAACATTAATAACAGCTAGAAAAAATCTGGAAATACATTCTGTGGTTGTGAATATTTTTCAATTTAAACTGTGGCACTGCATATTGATATCTGCTTTAAATATATTTATTTACCATAAATTCCGGCGTATAACGCGTACCTATACTTTCAACCTCTGCAATTTTTAATTTTAAGGTAAATTCGCCGTATAACTCGTATCCTCTTTTTTACGTAAAAACCTGAAATGTGTGCGAGCGTAATGCTTTTATGTTTTGAAGTCCTTTATTTGAAGTATTATTCCAATCTTTACAAAAAAAAAGAATACTTTTAGAACTACAACCCTTTAAGTTCATGAGGAATGTCATTTCTTTTAAGGAAGCATTATTCCGATATATATATATAGAAGTCAAATTTTTTTATATGCTGAACTTCTTTTAAAGGCTTTTATTTTTATACCCGGCGTTTAACGAGCACCTGTAAATTTTGATCTAATTTTTTGTCTTAAAAATGCGCTTCATACGCCAGATTTTACGGTAATTTCTTTTCTAGAGAACACTTCGCGATTTCTGCCGCTAAATTATCAACTCTAAATGCTTCACTTACACAACTAACTGTACAAACTTCTTTAATTAGGTTATTACACATTAAGTTCTTCACATCGAAGCAATCTCTCTCTCAGACATCTTTCCATTCAGAATTTTTTTTTCGAAGCATAGTTTGATGTTTCCTCAGAGAGATTATCTAGTGAAGGGCAGCAAAAAGTTATGAAGGCTTAGGTGAGATAAAATCAGAATGAATTTTTCCTTCTTTTAAGAACTTTTTGCTTGAACAATCGGTCCCTTGAAATTGTGACTTTCACAACAGGTGAGTGCTTCAGACAAAAATTTCTTCAATTTACCAACATTACTAAAAATCCGTTACAGAATGCAGCCCGGACAGCAAAAAAAAACTATTTCTTGAACCGATACATCTTGGTTTTGTGTATATTTTGAAATAATGTTAGTCACTCGAAACATTCGTTTTATGGCATCAAATCCGAAAGCAAGCTCAAACTTAATGCACACAATATTAAACCGTAAGCATTGCCGTAAGTTTTTAGGTCAGTAGGTTCCGATATCCTTAAAATATGCAGTATTCCAATTGGCACTGTTGAACGACCCCTATGGTTCTTATCTGCAAAAAATTTTTGCTCTTTTTGTGTTTTTGGGAATTAAAAAAATTGCTAAAAGGGGTTTTTTCTTTAAACCACTGCATGCCCTTTCAGAAACCTCATAAAAGTAATTTTTTGCAAATACGGGAAAATCTGGACCAAAATATAATGTTTAAGCGCATTTTAAGGCACATTTAACCCTCAACGGTCTGCCCTAAAATTTTCCCGTTTTCCCCCCCCAAAAGGGGGAAAATTTTTAAACGGGTCAATTTTTTTCCCCCGGGAAATCTCCTTTTGGGAAAAAAGCATTAACGAAGGGGGGGGGGATTATAAATGTGAACATTTTTTTAAAACCCTTTTTTAAAAATCCCCTACAATTTAAAACCTTTCTTTAAAAAAAAAAAACCTTAAAAATTTTTAAACCCATGGAATTCATTATTTATAAAAAATTTAAAAAAAACCCCCTTTTAAAAAAATTTCCTTTTTTAAAATACCTTCCCCAATTGAGGTAATTAAAACATAATTTAAAAAGAAATTTTTTATAAAATTGAAACTATTTTTAAAAACTATAGGGTTAAATTTGGGAAAAATAATTTTTAATTTTTTCCCCCCCTTTATAAAATTTATTTTTTTAAAAATTTATTTAAATTGATTTTTTTTTTATTTTGGAAATTTTTTTAAAATTTTTGGGGATTAATTTAAAGGGGGGGGAGGACGCCAAAAAAAAAAAAAACGGGCATTTTGAAAAAATTTAGAAGACAAGACAAAACCCGGGGGGGGAAAATTTATTAAAAACAAGGAAAAAAGTTTTTTTTCCCCCCTTTTTTTCCCTTTGCCACCTCCCCCCAAATTAACAAACAACATTCTCTTTTTGAAGAGCTAAGTTTTGAAAAAAGGGAAAAAAAAGAAAAAGAATTTGAATTTAATTTTTATTTGATCCGTTTGTCTTCTTGGTATTGGGTTGGAAAGGTTTCCCTTTAATCGTGGCCTCAAAGAACTTAGGAGGTTATTTAAAAAGGCTCGAAACGTTACCACCTGAAAGCAAAAAATATGTGCGGTGCATTTTGAAGCATCCCCAGAATGACAAGACTTTAAATGCAGACCGCTTAGAGGGTTAAAGAATGTATATAACAATGTGTACATACAACGCATGTAAATTGCTTTCTTTCAGCCTCTCTATTACACTTTTGAAAATACTGCTCATGTTCCTGCACCCTCTGAACATTAAGCAGTCACACGTAGTTCTGCTTTTACGCGATAGATATGTTTTCGAAGATTACTTGTATAAAAATGGTGTAAAAAATAAATTGTAACTATATATTAGAAGATTAGCATATTTACGTACTGTTGCAACAATATTGGCAACATTGAATGAAACCGCATGAATTCTAAAAACGGAATACGCTGACGGGAATAAGGAACGTGTAGTCAAAAATACTATGTGAAAAATAATAAGCTATTATAAATGAGTTATAATCAATAAAAGAAAAACAATAAATAATTTTTGTTATTTAATTTTTTAAAATTTTACTATCATTAATTTTATTTATTATATTATTCTATTATATGTAATATAATAAAATGATAGTGTAATAATTATTTATAATTATATTATTGTTAATTTTATTTAAGAGTTCAGTAAATCCCAGATTCGCATTTTAGTATTCGAGCTTTCTATATGAACGAACGGTTAGGCTTAGAACGGCGTCAAAGCAGTGAAATATGAAACGAAGCACATGGTTACCAATTCAGCGTCTACGACACGGGCGAAATCGGGGGTGCCAATTTCTTGAATTATCTTGGAAGTTGGCATTGTTGCGATAGTTTGTAAATACAGTAGAACGTCGTTTATCCGAATCGATTGGCACCAGACACCTTTCGGATACGCGATTGTTCGGATAACCGAAAATCGAATGCGATCCATGCAGTATATGAAACAGGAAACTATACGAATATTGAAAATCATCACATGCGGGAAACGTGCTTGAAGAAAAAGCAAAATAGGAGCAAAATGTCGCAATTTAACCTTTATTGTGGAAAATAATCATTTATTTTTCGCTGTACCATTGTACACTTTTGTTTTTTCGCTGCAAGGTCTCTGAAAAAACTGGTTCGGATATTTGACTCTCCGGATAGTTAACGTTCGGATAAACGACACTCTACTGTACCAAGATTAGTTAGCAGTCCAAGGAAATCGGCAAAAGTAATATAATAAATCAGGAATTTTCATGTTAGAATCTTAAATATTTTATTATATAAGGATTGTACATGTATTATACAAAGTAAATTATTTTTTAAAAAGGGAATAAAAATCACTAAAATTTATGGACTTATAAATTAGGCAAAATAAACCTTTGAGTGCATTCTTTTTCTTTTCGGGGAGTAATTATAACAATATAGGTAGAGATATCTTAACAGTGAGATCCTTGCTCGGTAATTATAGCTGGAGTTTCGAGCATTAATTTACCATCTTTTGTTGTGTATAGCTCTTTTAGTTTTCTTATTCTTTCACGAATTTTAATCATCATGCTTGGTATCGTAGTAAATTCCATATTTTGTTATTTGCAAAGCGGCTAAAATTCTATATAGGGTGTGGAGGGTAGAACGCGAGACGCACGTACCGCAGCCATGACCACTAGACAAAAGTGATCAATTCTGTCCGGAGGCCGTTACTAGCTTATGTAGATACCGCTGCAGTACAAAGTAACAAAGAAATTAAAAACTCTCTGGGAATTTTATCAATAATCACAGACATTTTCTACTGCTAACTGAGCAATGCAATAGAATGATGCAATAGAAATATATATGAACACCACACAAAATATAACAAGGGGACCAGCAACTCCACTAGCTGCCTCGTGGGCAAAAACAGAAAAGATTTCACTATAACCTGTACCACATAAACTTATTTTTAAGAATCTTTAATGCATTAAAATTTCTTCAGTGATTTTTAATTTATATATCTCTATTTTTAGATTTAATTTAAGTAATTCCCCCTCCCAACTACGTATGACTTTCAATTTCAAAATACGTGATAAGGATGTATATTCTTTCTTTAGAAATACAGAAATTTTCCCAAGATATCCACCTTAACTTGTACAAATCGGTTTGCTTCGACTCATGTATTTAATAATGATGCAAGACACGAAAGTAGCAAGGTTTGTAATAAATGCTTTTACATAATTTCTAATTTTAGGTGGCTACAACGAAATGAACATTTAATTTTTCATTCAAAAAGTAACTGGATACCGCCCTCTTACTTTCATCCCTTATCGCTGTTACCGTGAATGTAGATGATGTTATGATTTTAGATTGCATATTTCACAGCTTGAAAGGTTCAAAGTATACTGAATTGTCACCCTGATTTAAATGTTGATACAATATTTTAGCGCAATCTTGATAAAGATCTTTGCTGTCTCTGATCTCTATCAAAAAAAGATATTTTTACTTGACTGTGGTACTGATATGAATAAGTCAGTCTCAAATAACTTGTGAATAATACTGACGCAGTTGTAGGGAAGCTTTTGAAGTCTGTGCCTGTTTAAGATTATTTCGGGCCCTGGGGGTAGAAGATCTACAGGCCCCCTTGGCGCTGGAGGATTGAAATTTTTATCAAGAAAATCTGACTTCCAGCTTATCCTGGACCCTTTAGACCTCTCTGGGGCCCCGGGCCCCTGGACGCCGAATGGATAAACCGGCACCGTTTGAAGTTGGAAGAAAATAAAATGAATGACTTAATCAAGTTGCATTGGGCGCTATATCTAACAAGACCAATTGAAAAAAAATCGATCCATTAAAGAAATGTGCATTACTACTACTTTTCACTATATATTATTATTTCACAATTTATAGATTCCTATTAGTTACAGATGATAAAAGCACTAATGAAGGAGTTGAAGTTTGTTTATATTGAACGTTTTTAGACTACCTTATTTCTGCCCTATATACAGAATATTCGATAACCATATCCAACTTTGAACCACGGTCAGATGACAAGGTTGTCACTTGAGCTGGCACCCAACTCTTCATATTTCCACCATGTCAACTTGAGAACCTTCCTGATAGATTTAACGGGCATAAGTTCATCTTCACGCAAGGTCTCCAGAGGGAATATGGCTGGAACATGATATTCAATTAAAACATCACTGGCTATGTGAAATGACGTCTTAAGACTTCATGAGGCTCTGGAACTTTATGCTAAAGTAGGTCCTACCAGAAGTTGACAGTATATGGCATACGTGGTCAAATATTCGTACAAAATGTACCCCGTAACAAATAAAGGTGCTTGATTCCCTATCTGATAAACCGACTGCCACGTTTCAACTAAATGATGATGTATAATGGGAGGTTTAGGCCTACACAAGATGAGAGACTTAACCACTGTTGCCAGTTGCATGCTGTTCGAAATTTTCAGTTTTTAGGAGATTATGTCCTGGCATAACATTTGAGGGTTAGGCCGCATTCCCAACAAGGCTGTCAGCGTCGAGCGTTGAGCGTATAGCCAATCAGAGGCTTCATTTCGGGCGAGATGAAGTCTCTGATTGTCTAGACGCTCAATCCTCGACGCTGACAGCCTTGGTGTGAATGCAGCTTTAAAATTTTTCAGATCATGATCTTATTGAGGTTGAATCGAGAACGAGACGAAACTACCAACCTGACTCATGGCTTAAACATTCTAGGCCACGTGTTCATTACCAAGACCGGCTATTGGGGAAATTAATGTAAAAATCAACTTATTTGAGGTAATAATATGCATGCCTAAATGGAATGTACATATAAACAGGACTGCATTGATCTTTGGTGGTCCTAAGGCTTTAAGGCATTTCGGCCTCTTACATAAATCTATACTGAATTTATATTAGTAAATATAACGGAATAAGCAAGTATTTTAAGGATTTTATCATTTGCAGGCCTCTAGGCTACTCTGGTTAGTCTTGTGGATAATATAGTCTTGAATGTGGACAGCTTCGAAAAGAATGCTTTCTAAAGTTATAACTGCGGCTGAGAATCGATTATATTGAGATAAAAGTATATAAAAATGACGATTAAAAAATATTATCACCTGGAAATCATCCAGGGAACCTTGATGGTTAAGGAGATTGCAGATGATCTTATACTACTCGTAGATTCCCCTTCTCTGTTCTAAAGTAGCATTAATCAAACACTTTGGTGAATAAGAGTATATGCGTTACAGCACATTTTTGAAAACTGAAGTTCTGTGAAGTAGAATGGGTGCTAGCTGAAGTTAGTACTTCAAAACATTTGCTTCACACATATTTTGGAAACAAATGCCTCGGACACCCAAATTATTCTTATTTTCAGAAAGAACAATCTTTGTACTAAGAAAATTAATAGTAAGAACTGGTTTGAGATTCGCATTAATTCGGAAGAATATATACATGTGTTTGTGAAACCAGGAAAATGTCTTGGGGATGTTTTTATTAATGAAAATGCACAAAATGTAACCGAGATATTCGAGTCATCGAGCTCGTGGGCGCCAATATTTTAATTGGGCCACTTTTTCCGAGTCCTGATTGCTTTAAAGATCTGTTGTTTAAAGGAATTGATGCACATTAAATCTTCGGAGCTCAAAGTCCTTACGTTAGAGTGGCGTGAAAGTTAGGAGAGTAGAGTGCCAGCTCAGATACCGACATTGTCATCTGACGTAGTGCAAAACTAAGAGAGTGAGTGAGAGTTTTCTAACGTCGCACTATAAAGCAAAACGAGGGCTCTTGGCGACGGACTTCATAATTTTGAATTTCGGTCAACTTCGAGCCACGACGATTTAATGTGCAACAATTCCTTTATACGGTGGGTCTTCAGTGACACTGGGGTTCGAAATCAGGAGCGCACAGAAGAGTGGGGTTTCGCAGTTGAACCCCCATAAACCAATAGATTTTTAATTATTAGCGTTAAGATTACGCCTCAGGGCGTTCATCTGCATGTTTTTTTTTTTTTATAGATATAACCCCTCCCATAAATGAAGTATGTGCGCACCACTGCTCGAACTCTTGACACGCCGGTCACGAGACCATGGCCATAACACTGCGGTCACTAAGCAGGGCCAGAAAAACAAATAAATGTTCGAGATATGTAACCAATTCGTTGCTAAGAATGCCATTTTGAATGCATTTTTTTCATCTTCTTTCCATTGAAAGTTGGTTTAGTACAATACTCACACAGCGCGTTCTTAAGTTTCAAAGATTTTCTTCACTTAATATTAATTGGTTGCGGTAGACTAGTTGTTGTGGTCACGAAATTGCCCCTGAAGGGCTGAGGCACGTTATATCTGTTGAGGCTCAAAATCCTTCCTTTTGAGTGGTGTGGAGGTTTGGAGGAGGTTCAAGATTATAGGTGCTGTCCTCGTCATTTAACTGAGGTTCAAAATTATTGCTCCTGTCGCCAATAGCCGTCTTGTTGATTCATAGTGCGACGTGTTATAAACACTTACTCACTCTCTACATTTAAGCATCTTTCAGTACTAGGAGATAGGTATGCACAGTCCAGAAGATTTTCATCTACTAGACCCTTGTCGCAACCCGAAGGTTGCGGGTGTAAGAGGGTTCAGGGAAGAAGCAGACATTATCTCTTAAAAATGACTAATTTTATTCTATCTTTAACATGTTATGAAAATATGCAATTTTATAGCTTAACTCTAAGAGCAATCGGAGATCCCAACCTTTAATCTGTCGGCTGGGTGACATTGTTGGTATGTCGCTGGCCCTCTGTACCCAAGGTTGTGGGTTCGACTCCGGCGCTAGTCGACGGATTTTCATGATGCAGAAAATCGACAGTGGCCATGTCGTATAATTATACGGCATTCACGCTTAATGATCAACCATTAGCTTCACACACTCAACGACAGGGCTTCAATAGTAGTTACATTTGCATCAAATCAAATCATCTCTACGGATAGCGGTTTTTAAACTAAAATCACAGTTAAAGAATAGTTTCTCCAAGAGGATTAGAAGAAAAACCCGAGTGAGTGAATATATTTACGTCGCACAGTGGGCAGTTTTCCCAATCTAGCGCTCGGAAAGTCCAAAAATGAAATTGCGTGAAATAAAAAAATAACCCACTATTTATGGTCCTCATAGGTTCCCTAGCCATGTGATAAACAGTTTTCGTCAGTACGCGAATGGACATATTCTACAATCAGTGGCTTAGATCGGGTTTCTTTTTGCTGCAAGAAACACTTGTGCGAGCGTCATTTTCTAGTAAGAAGTTCAATCGTTTGTCTGAAAAAGATTCTGCAGATTTAAGCGGTTTTTTTTTAAATACATGCCATGGGTAAATAATTTCTTGATTTGACTTTCAAATTAGGTTCAAGTTTGATTAAAAATTGTAAAAACATAACATTTAGCACAGCATGTAACTCCTACTAACATATGTCGGTTTCTTGTGTTTATTGGAGTAGAACTTTTGGGATTGACACGGATTGATCACAGTAATACTTAAGTCCCAAAGAGTAGATACACACCTTTAATTTAATTCCAAATTTAGCTGCTACTACCTTCTCCTCCCAAAGTTATGATTTTTTTCAGCGTTGGCCGATGGTATTTATTACTCGGCGTGCCTTATTCAATGTATGGAAGGAAGAGCAAGATACTAGCGCAAAACTTATGTTGTTTTGAGTTTAGTTAGGACTACAACAGGACTTGATCAATATGAGAACCAGAATCAATTAAAATTTAGAAAAACTGTTACTGGCTCTTGCACCATAAAACACCAAACTCAACTCAACCCTTATTTTTGTTAGTAAAAAACAGAAAAGAATACCCAATTTACATTAATTACTATGACTTTAGATCATTATAAAAACTTTAAAGCCATAAAATAATTTCCGTGCGCCAGATTGGGAAAACTGCCCACTGTGCGTTGCACTGTTCAGCTACACGAGGGCTTTTGGTGACGGACCACGTAATTTTGAACCATGGTCAAGTGACGTGGACGACACCTGAGCTGGCACCCCTCTCTAACTACCACACCACACCAACGGGGAACGTTTCAGCTCTCGACAGATTTAGCGTGCATCTCTGCCCTACACTGCGGGTTTTTAGTGGTATTGGGCTCAAATTCGTGACAAGGCCTGCCACGATCCGATACCTTGACCACTCGGCCACCGCGGCCACGTTAGAAGAACCCGAATATAGTACCCGTTAAACCTTACCTTACAAATTCCCAATACGTAAATCCTGGATTTTCAAAACGATTCAATGAAATAATTTTTTACTTCTAAAAATAGGTGCTTCAACAAATTGTATCAGTTGCAAAACACATGAACCTACAAATGCTCGTTGAAATCATATTTTTTTGTGTGGTTAGAATACATCCATGGATGTATCTTTAGATAATGCTAATTGAGCAGCTTAGGGCGAAATTATTATTACTAAACTAAACCAAACTATGCTGAGAATGTAAATGGGAACGCCCAGACCAGTATCTGTAAGACAAGAAAGACCCTTTGAAAATGCTGTCAGAGATGCTCATACCAGCCGGTCATTGAATCATAACTCTTTTTGGTCTTTAGGTTGCAAGGGCACAGGAAAAATATGAACTAAACGTGTATTGCGTCTATTACTATTACTGAGTATAATGATATGCTCTTTGAAAAATGTTCTTATGAGTTGGATTGATTAACATCAAATGAAAATCACATACTAGGTTTATGGAATTTTTTTTTTCGGAATTGCTCACAATATTAAGTTCTGATCGTTTTATTGTTTTTTTTTTATTTCACACTTCAAATCTTTCAATCAAAATTGTGGTGTTAAGTTCATTATTACCTAATTTCCGTTTTTTTCCCTCCCAACATTTTTCGGTTTTTCTTTCATCTAAATTCTTTTTTCTTTTCTTTTTATTCTTTGTGTCTAGATTCAAGGCAAACTTGAGAGTGCCGAAAAAGAGCAAACACAAAAAGAAAATAAAGAAGAGGGAAAAAAAAGACATTGAAAGAAAGAACTGGAAAAAAAATGGAATTAGAAGGTGAAGTTGATTGATGACTTATTCATTGCCAGATCGGAAATGGAAATTCTCGTGAATGTAATCGTCTGCACAAATAAATAAGAATACAAAAATATTCGACATTTACACAAACTTTTCTTTTTTTCATAACCTAAGTCTCTATAGCAATTTTATTAACAGGTTTCATATTCAGAACAAAAATACTAATGATAAAGATTATGCCTTACTTTTGTCCGAGATGTATAAACATTCGAAAAAAGAGATCTACATATGCAGATACATAAAAAATACCACGAAGAGTTCAAATCAACCCGGATTCTATTATACGTGCTTAGAACTATAAGAAAAGGACATGTTAAAAAGTTCCCAAGGAATTTGGTTTTTTTTTATTCAAGGTCTGTTCAATGAAAACGTGAATGTTTTTTTTTCTTCTTGTGAGCTCATAATTAGTTCGTTCTTTTACTTTTACCCGACATAGGTAAAAAACGTTTGCGAAGATTTGTATCTTGATACAGGTTTTTAGCAAGCTGTAATGTAAATCATATGGAGCACTGTGTCAAAAATATTCGTCGTATTCCTTTGTATAAGTTCATAACTTCTTTTCACAGCAAAAATGAAAGTAAAAATGATTACGTAAGTGTTTTATTACGTATTTTGAACATTATACTAGTTTTTTTTTTTTTAAGTATCTAGTTCAGCAGATTATTTTCAATGAGAGCTACATCAGTGCTTCTCAAAGTTTCAATATTCGCGACCCAATATTTAATCATATATAATTTTCATCGCACCCTTCCTCCATACAATAACAATGTATTGAACTCAATAATACTATACTTTGATGCTAAAACTACGATATGACTTTAACCTCTTAAGTGCCACCAGCGTATATAAACGTCTCGCTCAGTCAGAACGTTAATTTTTCTGAGCTCGGTTATCCATAAAATTATTCTGAAGGCTTTGGAATGCAATAAATGGACCTGGACAATGTTTGCGAATGATTTACTTATTTCAGATTATTTGCTTCTTTTTTCCTTTCCGCCCCCATTACATCACTAACGTGTTCCTACGTGGAAAACAGTTGGCATTGAGAAGCAAATTGCAAAACTTTTAATCGGCAGTTAAGGGATTAATTATAAATCATACAAAAAAAATCAAGATAAGTGTTAATTTTTGTATGTAATTTTACATAAAGCAATCCTATATGGGGTCACTGGTAATTATTAAACTTGTTCTTATCTTAACATTGTTAAATAAATTATCAAATGCACTCACATTCTGTAGCACCGGTACATTTATGTTCGTGTAATATACCAGTGTAAATGGTGCATTTTATTTTTTATTTTTATTTATTTTATTTGTGTGTGTGTGTGTGTTTTCTTTTAGTAAATTAACAATTTTTGTAATTCTTTTGTTTTTAACTTTTCAATATGCTCGCGCCCCCCTCGTAGAGTTGTCATGCCACCCCTCAAGGGGGGGCGCGCCCCACAGTTTTGAGAAACGCTGAGCTACATAGAAGAATTTGTAGCGCGCATAATATAATAAAAACATTGCTATAAGAACTGATTACAGTTGAATTTTTTTAGTTATGAAAAGTAAAACGATTTTGTTTCATAAATTATGTAAAAATAATAGTTAACAATAGCAAGAAAACATTTTGAAATGTAGAAATACTTCTTTAAGCGGTTTTTTTTTGGAGAGGAGGGTTATATCGTGGGGAATATCGATTTACATACTACCTAACTCAAACTCATTGGTGCATAGCCTATGAGGACCACGACCTACTGTGCCCATCTCAGTACATGCGACCATTGAGCGTTGAGATGCATCAGCAGATGTCCCGATCAGGTGGTCAGTCTGAAACGAAACCCCAAGTATTTTAGTCCCCAAGCAAAAACTTGGTACTCACATTTATCGACCCACTGAAGCGATGAAAGGTTGAGCCGACCTTGCCCAGCACGAGGATAGAACCCCGGACCACGTACTACCCTACGAATAATATATTCTGCATTTTGATTTGTAGAATAGCACTGAAACGTAGTTCAGGACAGATTCAATTGAACATAATTAAAAGTAAAAAGCATCTAAATTGTAATATATTTCACATTTAATTAAAAATAATTCATAAAAATCAACATCTTATTAAAATACCGTATTTTCCCAATTTCACGTATTTACCGTTCCCAAATATTAATGCTATTGAAAATCGAATACGGCTTAGAATCGAAGGAAAAAAAATTCGTTGGATGGGGCAACTAGAGCAATTACAGGTTCATGTATGCATCTAAAAATTTACAGTACTGGTTAAATAACTAATTATTCACTTCTTATTAGTTTTCCTTTTAAATTTATTTTAATTTCGTAAAACTAGATATCGATAAATTATTTTACATTATTTTTTCATTTTTCACAAAAATTGTAGAGAATTTGGAGTGAATCGAATAAATACGGTAAATAATTTTTATCTTTAGGCAGTTAAATTTGTTCAACCTTTTTTTAAGGGGACACAGAACTATGCAATTGACAAAAATCAGTCAAAAAATCAAATCATATATTTTTAGCCATATATTGAAAGCTCTAAGAAAAAAGAAATAAACCAGAGTTATGATAACTGCTATGTGTTCGCTTTTATTCACATCCAGTTGTAAATAAACACTTCAAATTGATTTACCTGAGAAAGAAGAAATAATTGTTTATATCTTCATTTAAAATGCTAAGGCCTTTCTTTTGCGGTACCAAATGTGCTTTGAAATGTTGTCCAACTATTTTTATTACATACATATAATAAAAATAGGTATACATTTTTGAATCAAAGTTGGATTCATTTTTTTAAAAAAAATTGTTGATTTTAGAATTTATACAGATTTTAAGGAATTTTCAGTAAGCCTTCATAAAAAAAAGATTTTTAAGAATAT
This sequence comes from Trichonephila inaurata madagascariensis, assembly GCA_019973955.1. Classification (NCBI taxonomy): domain Eukaryota; kingdom Metazoa; phylum Arthropoda; class Arachnida; order Araneae; family Nephilidae; genus Trichonephila; species Trichonephila inaurata. The sequence continues at coordinate 45,275 of BMAV01005873.1, forward strand.
CAATTACTTTTATCACAAAACCCATACCAACTTTTGTTATGCTGTACCTGTAAATGAAATTTCATGCGTGTATGTCAATTATACTAGGAGGAGTAGCATTTTAAAATCCCTTCACAATTTTTAAAATGTTTCTTTAAAAAATTAAATGGTTAGTTTTTTATGGAACTCTGAGCCTAAAAACTGTTTTATGTAATATACGTATATAGTGAAATCCAAAAAATTTTTGAAAACTATTAAATCAAAGGCTTTTTATTATATTTCAGTACCACACATATCCTCTTAAAATAATAAATGTCTTTGAATCAATCTCCTGTACTTTGAACTTATAATATTAACATACAAAGACAGAACTGTGTCTCTCTCCTGAAAAAAAAAAAAAGCTTTGCAAGCTTCGTAAATGTTGATTTTGTGAGTGTTTTATTTTGATCATGTCGGTGATTCATAGATTCATCCATGTTTTCTTACAATGTCTGTGCATACAAACCAAAAAAGGGGAAAAAACGAAACAAGTTTACATTGTCGATGATATTTGTTACATTTCATCTCGTTGTTGACATTTCATTCACAAAATTATATAAATACACCTTTATTCAAATACCTGAGGTTGAAATACTTTATTTCACGTTTTTTCCACACGATAGGAAAATGACAGCTGAATTTATTATGTAGGATTGAACAATAAAAGACTCCCGAATCTTTGATCAAAATTTCGCAATTTGGAAGAAATATCTCCATTAACGATAAAAAGAAAAGTACAGTGAATTTATTTTTATTGAAGAATGATGCACTACCCTAACACATTAAAGAACAGGAGCAGTGGCCAGCGATGCAACGTGCACCCCCGCAGGGGCGACTCTAGCAGTTTTGCCGCCCCGGACAAAAATGGAAAATGCCGCCCCTCTGTCCAATGTCGCCTCTCTCTCTCTCTCTCTTTATATATATATATATATTATTTTAAGTCTTAAGAGATTTAAAACAAGTCGTAATTAAGGACGTAATTACTTGTTATTATATTAAATGAGTAAAATGTAAGAGAAGGAATCGTCAATTTCAACTGGCCAATTTCTTCGAAAAATAGTCTACCGATGGTGGGGATCACAAGCGTATGTTTTAACTTATAGTAACTACACTCAGGACTAAAATAAAACACCTCCTGTAACTATCTATCTATCAGAACCTCTGATTACCCTTGTCCTCTTTTGGATAGCTGACACCGGACAACGTAAAGGTTAAAAGAATGTCCGTTGCAACCTCACTTCGGGATGGGGAGAAATTTACAAGTAACACACACATATATATATATTAAATTTCGTGCTTTAATATATACTCCCGCCTCAAACCCTCCAAGTTTAAACACAAAAGAAAACTGTCATTAAATATACAGAGTACAAAATAAATAAATAAGATACGTTAAACGCAATACCAAATTCACACCCAATAATAATTCAGAAAATATATCAAATTCTTTGTAACAAAAAAAAAGTATTTTTCAAATTCGATCCAAATGCCGCCCTTCAAATTTGTCGCCCCGGGCAGTCGGATGTCCGGCCTAGAGCCACCTCTGACCCCCGCATCATGGAGGGGGCGGGGTTTTAGGGGCCCAAAAACTTTACGACCTAGCATATTTCGGCTTGTCGCTCAAAACCTGACTTTTCCAGGGGGCTAATATTCTCGATTACGCCACTGCCAGTGGCGGATGCTACTTTAAAAAGGGTTATATTTTTAAAAAAACCACATAGGAGGAGTAAACTTTTTAAACTTGCTAAACACAAAGAGTAAACTTTAGGCTAAAATTAAAAATTTATTGGCCTTTGGGCCCTTTTGAATCCCTTTGTGACGTCTGCTCATTAGCAAAACTCTCTCCATCTATACTTGTTTAGATTGACATATGGAGGATAAAGTTGTCCTAGTGGGACATTGTGTCTCCGAAAAAGGCACCGGCTGGGGAATAACATATGCGAACTATCTCGGAGAATGCCTTTCACGTCGCTATTCCTTTTTTCTTTTGCCGACCTACACATGATTGTTAGTCACAACGCTCTATAGGAAGTAAGCTTCGAGGAATAGCTCCTTTGTTTTGGGCTCCCTTTGCACATCTGGGACGCAGACAACTTGAATGGAGAGCAATGTTGGCAGGGTGAGGAAAATACGCACATTCAGTGAAAATGTGATAAGACTAATTTTCGCCTCTAGATGGTGCACACGAGGCCGTTTCATAGTGGGGATCAAACGTGCCGGCCTATTGTTCCCATGCATCAATGGAGTAGGATTACAGTAAGGAGATCCGGGTGTAAATGTGTTGCATCCAGCAATGAGAGATGATTGGGAGCGTGAAAGTGACCCGCACATGGAGTTTAAAGGGTTCGGTTCGGAAGTGGACAGGACTCTCGATCTCTTGCCTTTTACGAGATAACTTTGCACTGAAGTTTTGTGCTTATAGAAGACTCTCGGTTGAGTTTACTGGGGCAGCCGCGCTCAAGGGCCTACTGATGAACTTTGCTTAAGGGAGAAATACGGATTGCCGGAATCAGCGGTGCAACGGCTGACATACATGAACTGAAATCGAAATAGAACTTTTCTATCACGAAAAAAATCTGTGCAATGTAACGTATTAATAACGAATAGTCTTTTTTATTTACTCTAAAATAAAATGTCCTTCTGGTAATTCGCTGTGGGACCCCTGACGCTACCTTGTCACGATGTTACACCCTTGTGTACGCCACCAAACAGGACCAATACTCAGAACATTCTTTTTAAATTAAAAAAAAAATGTACTCTAAATGAAAATTTGTATACTTATTATCACACATACGTATATTTAATTATCATGCAACGTATCTGATATAAAGAAACATTTAGAAAATGTGTTGATTTTCACATTTTAACAAATAAAGTTGAAATTAGTTTGCCACTGAAATACACGGAAGACATAACACAGAATATATTACAATTAAAAAATGGTTATTTGAATGAGAAAAATGATTAACATTGCTATTTTCGTATGTTAGTAAAAATATAACTGTGTGTGCGATAATATGTTGTTTTCTTATCTAAAGAAATACTTCAACTTTTCTGTGTGAGTTCAATACTTTGATATTAATCAGAGATAACATCAGTGGCGTAATGTACACCCCCGCATGGTGGGGGAGCTCAGGATTCTAGAGAGCCCAAAGCCTGACTGATGCCAAGTAGACCCTTTTTGGGGGGACCCGGGGCTTGGGGGCCCAAAAAACCTAAACTTTTCCCCGGGGGGCCCAATGCCCTCCTTCCCCACTAGATAACATTTAACGCGGGAATTAGTTTTACTTTTTACTTTTTTCTCTCCCTCCCACCTCTATTTCGTGATTAAATATTCTAAGAAATTATTATCAAAAATTTCGTCTACAGTGTCGAGTCAGGTAACAAAGATTTGGGTATTTTTAATTTATATAAATAGTGTTTTTTCGGTAAAAAATAAAAACCCCAAAAATAACAGTAAATTTTAAACCCCGGGGTTAAAACATTTTTAAATTTTTGGGAGACACCCCGGTTTACGATAAATTAGATTCCAGAATCTCATGGCTATTGATATGAAGTCAAATCCTATTGCCACGCTGGATAGTGGGGCTGTCGTATGTTTAATTTACGTGGACCTCACAAGTGATAGGGTAATAAAGTTTGGAAAGAATAGGATTTTTCAATTCCTCATGATGGTTCAAGATTACAGGTAGTTTGCCGATAGTTCTTGTGCATCTTTAGAAATTTTGATTCAAATTTATTCCTTTTGCAACTTAAGAACAAGACAAAAATACAAGAATGAAAGTCAAGGAAACCTTGTCTATTAAAAACTGAGAAAAAGTGATAGATCATGGTTCAAGATAACAGGTCCTTCGCCAAATACTTTTGTGCATTTTTTAAAAATTTTTGATCCAAATCTTTTTTCCCTTTTTGCAAAAAAGAACAAGACAAAAAATAAAAGAATGAAAGCCCAAGGGAAACCCCCTTTTTGTTTTTAAAAAATTTGAAAAAAAAAGGATTTTTCAAAAAAAGGGGAGCAAAACTTTTGGGAATCTCTTTTTTAAAGCCCGGGGGGTTTTCCCCAAAAAATTAATTCGTTTTTGGCCATGAGTTGATTCCAAATAGAGACAGAAACAAAAAAATTTCCACTGTAGCCATAAAAATGATAATTGATTCGCTGCGGAATGTATTTCTTATACCTTTCACCATAATTTTTTTCTTCCGTTTTTCCAATTTTTTTTTTTATTCATGTTCTTTTAGAAATTGACTAATTGAAACATTATAGTGCTAGATGTTGTTGAGATTGAAGAATTGCGTGACACTTTATAAGAGTTTTAGTTTTCTTGGCCGCCATCCCGGACTTTAAAAGGGGACTTAGTGGAATCCCAAGCTTCGACTTCGTTAAGTACATCACTTTTTTTGCCCAAAACCCCCTTTTTTTATCAACTTTGATTTGAAATTGGCAACAAATTTGTTTCCGGGGTATTGTCATGAAATCTTTTTTTAAAGGGATTCCTTCAAAACTTTTACTGGGGGAGAAAAAACCCAAGGGAAATTTTTAGTTTTTAAAAACACTATTTTTTTGAGGTAATTTTACAAAAAAAGTTAACATCTAAAAAAATTGATCAGGCTGACAAAGAAGCTTTCATTACGAAACTATAACATTTATTTGTTACTTTGCTGTATCTTCAATAAATTAGATTTAAAAAACTGCAATCACTGCTAAAAAAAAAGTTTGAGCTCTTTTTATTGCAATTTCTTAACACTATAAAGAGCCGTTGCTATTCAAATGCAATTCGCCAAATTCCTATATTTTTTTTCTGGACTAAAAAAAAATTTTAAAAATTTTTTTTGAAATAGAGAGAACATTTTCCCAAAAAAAAAGGTCCTTTTTAAAAAAAGGAAATAAGGGGATTTAGGGGAATAGGAGTGGGAAAAGGGGGGTCCTGGGGGCCGGACACCCCCCATACCCTTTATTTTTTCGATTGGTTTTTATACTTTTCTTTTACGTAAATTTTAAACATGTATTTTTTTAATAATTTTTAAATTTTTTAAAATTAACTATAAAAAATTTAATTTTTTTTTTTGTTCCCCAAAAAACGACAAAGTCCAAAAAATATTGGTCGACGGAGGATATGATACCAAAAAAGGTGGACTTTCGACACTGGACCCCTTTTCCTTTTAAAAAAAAAATTTTTTTGGTGCGCTTTCTGAATATGAGTGAATATATATTTATGAATATACTATATTTAATACATCCAAAATGTTAATGATTTTTTAAAAAATTGACGACTTTCAAATATAAGGGGAAAATGAGAACGACGACGTTATGTATTGCGTAAAACCCTCCAGTGGCGTAACCCGGGGAAAAATTTTGAGCCTCCATGCAAAACCGGTTTTCGCCTAGCTGGATCTTTCCGGGGTTGCAAAACCGTAAAAACATGGCTTTTGGGGGGGAGATAGGGGGGCGGGTTCTTTCCGGAAAAAATCCCTTTTAAAAACGATTGAATCGTAACCTAGAATCGGGGGGTCTAACGGGAAAAAAAGGCCCAAATAACCCCCCCTTTTAAAAAAACGATTTTTTTTAAGTCTGCATTTTCAATGTTAACAAAAACTTTATGAAAACAAGAAAGATAACATAATGAACGATCTCTTTTTTCGGGAAAATCAGGAAAATTTTTTTTTAGGGATTCCCCAATTTCTTTTTTAAAAAACCCTATTCCCCGTATCAGGTATAAAAAAAAGGGATTTATTTTTTAAAATTTAACATTAAAAAGTTTAGGGAAACTTAGAAAAAAATAGTTCTCAATGATTAATATGTAAGATTTTTAAAAACAACAGTCGGTCAAGTCTACTGGGATCCAAGCGGTTCAGCTCATGACTTGCGACGTTGCCGGCAATCGAAAAAAGGCGCTCACAAGGAACAGATGATCCCACGATACTCATATACATCATGGTGATTGAGTGATGATAAATAGAGTTTTTTTTAATTCTTGCAGTAAAGTATGGGATCATACTTCAGGTGCACAACTGCCTGCGATAAATATTGTTTAAATTCTATGTTTTAAGTCCCCTGACTTTCCAGTGCATTCAACTAATTGTAAATAATGTTATGGTTTTTACCAAAACAGAAAAAAATCGAATGTCGATTTTCTAGGATGAAATATCGATTCAGTGCTACATATCGATTTAAAAAATCGATTTTTTGGCCGAGAAATCGATTTTTCGATTAATCGATCTCAGATCGACATCCCTATCCCGAGAGCCTTGCCCGCTCCCCGCAATGCGGGAGTGTTGCGGGTTGTACGTTACGTCACTGTCGCTCTCCATATATATGATTTGGCTTTTAAATACACTCACTTCCAAAAGTTAATCCAATCAGAATTGGAGAGGATGCAATTCGCTGCAGAGGTAGATGGAAGTATCCAAATATGTTAGGTAACAGCCAATCGTGCTTTCATGTCAAGAAATATGCAAAAAGGGCAGTCTTATAAGAAGCCAGCTTTATGAAGGGTTACAGACGTTGATTGTAAGTGCTAATAGAAGGTGTTTAAAACTTTCGTACAATTTGTTTCAAGACATACGTGTTTCTATGACTTCCAGAAAACAAATGGAAGATTCTGAGCACTGGTGTGCTGTGGGGCGAATTGAAGCAGGACAGTCGATCATAGATGTTGCTCTTTTCTTCGGCGTTCATCATTCTGTAATATTACGTTTATGGAAACAATTCCAAACCACACAGATAGTTGTCCGAAGGCCCGTGGGTGTCCCCCAAGGGAAAACAACCCCCGGGGAAAGATCGATATATTGCTATTGTAGCCAAGCGGAATCTCAGAGCGACATCCACACGTGTAACATCTATGGTTACAGAGTCCATTGGTAAGGCTATATCTGTATCTACTGCAAGCCGAAGATTACATATGAATGGACTGTATGCCCGGGTACCTCAGTTTGTTTTCCCTCTATCCGTCCAATCAAGGGGGGCACGATTAAAGTGGTGCCGGAAACATGGAATTGAACTTGTGTCTGACTGGGGAAATGTCATGTTTACTGATGAAGTCAAGATTTGCTCTGGAGCCAGATGACAAGTGTATAAGGATATGGCGTAAACAAGGAACACACAATCAGCCCCAAAACATCATCGAACATCACGCATTCCGAGGCGGAAGCATTATGGTGTGGGCAGGGATTTCATTAATATATCGCACCGACTTGTACATCTTTAAACGGGGTCCTGTGACGGTTGTCCGGTATCGAGATGAAGTCCTAGAACCCATTGTGAGATTGTACGCTGCAGCAGTTGGCCCTACTTTTGTTTTAATGGACGAAATGCACGTCCCCATAGACTGACACGTCGATGACTACCTGGAGAGTGAAGGGATTGCGCGTAGGCGTAGCGCATATTCGCCGACCTTAATCCCATTGAAAATCTTTGGGATGCTCTCGGCCGTGCTGTATCTTCACGTTTCCCACCTCCAGCAACTCTTATTGAGCTAAAAACTGCTCTACAAGAAGAATGGCGATTGCTTAATTCTGCGGTGGTTGACCACCTAATTGAAAGCATGGTCAGAAAGTGTAAACTTTGCTTACAGATGAGGGGGGATCACATACCCTATTAATGTCCTTTTTTTCATTTTATGCTGTTTATTTTCACTTTATACATAACTCTGTTTAAGTCTCCAGTATGACATTATCTGATAACTTACAAAAATTTATTATTGTTTTCATTTCTGTATATAATTATTGATTTTGTTTTATGTATAAATATATATGCTACTTTACTTTCAAATTTTGTGTCAAACAAAGCAGTATTTGTTGATTTTTTTGCATTTTACATCTTCGTGCTTAACTTTTGGAAGTAAGTGTACTAGTCTTGTGCTCATAAATATATTTGATATTACTGTTTTCCTATATCTCATGCTGATAATTTATCTCCACGTTATGTATGTTAGAGTTTAGTTTATCTGTATATAAACTCAACTGTGATTATAATAGATATTATTTTTTAAAGACATTCTAAAAATTATTTGCAACATGTGAAACTTTTCAATTATTATAATAATTTTTCTAATACTTTTTCTGGTTAATATGTATCTGTGGAATGTTTCTTTCCTTTTTCTTGGTCTGGAAAATTACAAGAGGGTAGGGGGTTGGTACCATTAAATTAATTCAACTGCACATTTTGAGCCTGTGTCTGAAACTGCACTTGGGGGACCCAGTTTTTTTTTTAAACTCTTTAATTCTTCTGGCTCCACTTGTTTTGGTTTTGGTATTTGGATTGTATGTTTAACAATTTTTCTTATTGATTATCTTGTGTGTATTTGTATTTTATTCTACTCTTATTTCCTCCTGTCTTTTTAAACACAAACACACACATAATCCTCAAAAATAATTATGTCAGTAAGTAGTAGTGTAGATCAGTAAGAACCAAAAGCCCTTAAAAATTTCGAAGGACTATTAATGCAGATTAGATTGGATCATTAACTCTTCATAATGTCCCTTTCCATGTTTTTGGATTTTTTCGTGCTAGTGATATATTCATTATATGCCGTAGTTGATGAATGTGGACTCTAATATCTTTGTCGAATAAAATGCAAGAAAAGTGATTATACTACTATTAGTTCACTCACTCGCGAACCAAAGGATAGGCAGGGCGTGGCCAGTGGTGTATGATTCTTGTATGTTGATGCATTTTCTATGTTGGTGGATGTCACGTATTTAATACTATAGATGAAGCAGTCTGGGACATTAATCCAGTTTATTGTATCTTTTTGAAACACATATAAAGATAAACGGCACAACACAGACAAAAAGAAACTAAAACCCAAAAACAGCTGGCTACCTGACTACAGAGAAAGAGAAAAAAAAGGGTTTGGGATGGCAGTGGATGGAAGTCTTTTTTTGGGCATCGGGACTGATACACAGTCCTCAATCCCATTCTTTAAAGTCTTTGAAGGGGGGGCGATTTTCGGGGGAATTACACAGTTGGGGATGTAGCATGCAGGCTATTGGCTTTAAAGTGAAACCGGGAAAAGGGGGGGTGACCCAAGACGTGGAATGTTCATCCCGGCTGAGAGCTATGTGGGTGCTCTCCCCCCATTGGTTGGAGGGGGAAGGGAGAAAAAGCGCTCCGGGGGCTTAAAAACCTTTTAAAAGTTGAAAGTGGAATACGTTTTGTCCGGTGGGGGAAAAAAGATAAAAAAAAAATAATAAAAGAAAAAAAAAATTAAAAAATTTTAAAAAGTTTACTTGTTCCAATAATTACAAAATTTTTTAGAGGAAAAAAGTCCCTAAAGGGGGTTGTGGGAAATCCAGTAGGATTCTTCTCGGCCTTTTATTTCATTGCAGTTTTTAAAAACATCAAAAATTAATCAAAGAAATTGTTTGTAAACTGGGGTTTTGAAAAATTTATGGCAATTTTTTTTGAATGTGAGTTTTGGGAAACTATTGTTTTTTAGAGCTTTGTTAATGTAATCATTTCGCATATAGCGACAAGTTTTCACCATTCGAATATAAGAATTTTGCACGGTTTTTTAAAATATTTATATTAGTCTTAGCAGCATAAACCCAGACGGGACAAGCGTAAGAATTATGGGACCATGACGGCTGTATAGAAACACAAAAAAAAGGGGATTTCCAGAGACTTTTGGTTTTTTTACCCGACGGAAGGGGGGCGTGATATTTTTTTAATTTTTAAACCTGATTGGTTACAATGGGCGGGGAAAAGGGTTTATGAGGAATAATATTAGTCAAATTTCGATTAAAAACCGTGTTAGTTTTAAAACCCAAAAAATTAGAAGATTTTTTAATATTATTAAAAAATTAATTAAAAGGGGAGGAATTATTTAATATATATATATATATTTATACATCTTTTTTCAAATTTTTTAAACGTTAATTTTAAATTTTTCTATTCATCCCCTTCAAGTTCAAATACATTTTTTAAAATTGGGAAAAGGATGAAATTTTAAAGTTTATACAGTTTTACAAATAATTTAACCTTTAAATTTAAAACAAAAAAAATTTAAAAATTGGAACAAGCCAAAATAATTTAAACCAACAATATGGGGGAAAAACATTCGTTGTGTCTTTGTGGCGCAAATGGATAAGGGGTAGACTTTTCCAAAGATCTCCAATCCAAAAAGGGTTTGAAATTCCCCCTTTGGGAAAAGGCTTGATTTTTAGGGCCCGTGATTTCTTTTACTTAATACTATTTTTTTTAGAATAATTAAATTTAATGAATATATAAACAGAAAAAAAAAAAAAAAAATAGTCCAACCCCCTATATAGAAAGGAAAATGGAAAATTGCAAGGAAAAGGTTTTTTCTATTTTGTCACTTTATATTGTATTTCTGTCATATTAAATTAATTAATAATTAATTAGTTTATATTAATTGTAACTATTTAATAAAAAGTAGCTAAAACCAAATTTTTCTTTGTTGACCTAAGTAAGAACTGACTTAAAATTTTTTTTTAATTACTTGTTTATACTTTGTAAGCAAAATTCTTTCTTCTATAACTTTTTCGAGCTACATTCTAGGGAACAAAGATTTTACACAAAAATTAACCGCCTAGATTACGTAAGAGAAAGTCGATTCGTGAATCACAATCTAACCTTGATTCTATACAGGAGTGGTATTCTTTATCAATGCCACCTTCTCACCATTTAAGAATCTTTCAACATTCCTTTGGAAATGAAAAGAGAGAAGTAAATAAATCATTTTCAATCACTCCATGGCTCAGTAGGAGATGGGGGGGGAATCTTAAAAAAAAAAAAACGAAGGAAAAGGATATTCTGTTAAGGTGTTGACTTTCTCAAGATGCTCTTGTCCATTCGCACCGATTCCCCATTTCTTCAATTCTTTTTAGAACACAAATTGTGGCAATGATAATAAAGCTAATTCACCTTCGCTTCCGCCATTGCCACTTCTTCAGTTTACTTACATAGTATTTCTTGGACAACGCTTTTACTAGAGTGGCCGTTGGCAACATCGTGATAGACCACGCCCTCGAAATTGCTTCATCGCTGATGGTGGACCGCCATGGTTTCTTTTGTCTCATGTTAAGAAAGGGCATAAGACACTGACGAGCTGGAATTAGGGGGCGGAGAGTTCTTATTTCCCCCTCAAAGTTTTCTGCTGCAGGTAGACAAAAAAATGGATTTTTCCTTTTTGATTATTCTTTTTTTGGGGCCCGCGGGGGTCCCTTTGGGACGTGCTGAATTTCCAAGGTTGTGTTTTGCTATTAGAATGCGGATGTCATTTATAGTAATAAACTTCGATACAAAAGAGGACGGGGAGAAAAAATCGCCCATTGAAGTGTGGAAAAAAATGGTAGCTGAATGGTTTTTGATCTAAAAAAAATCACCAGAGCTTATTTATTTCTGGATAAAGCGCGTATTTTTTGATCGAATTTGGGGTTTTTGGTTTTGAAATGTGTTACCGAAAAGGGGGGGTTTTTTTGCTATCAAATTGTCCCGGGGAAAAGGAAAACTTGTGATTATATAACAACTGTCATTTCTTATTTTCTGTTAAAAATGATTGACAACGAGTAATTTTAAAGATTTCTTAACTCCTTTATGAATGAATGATATGTCATGAGATTTATATATATATATATAAAACATTTATTAATGTAATTATATGAAATCATTTCAGTAATTCTGAATATTTTGTAGCTCTTTTCATTGATAATAATTGCATTAGACTTTTCGTTCCCAAGTATACATGCTTATAAAATTTCTTAATCTGTGACGATCTCTTAATTCTTTTAAGACTTTTTTTTGTAAATACAATCGAAGGAAAAAGACATAAACTTTTTTATCTTCACCTCACATCTCTTTTTTCAATTCCTACTATTAGCTCACACTCTCTTTTTATTTATTTATCTTGGTGGAATTTTGAATCGTTAATAAAATACATTTTAAAGCGCTCAGTGGAGCTGAAATTTTATATACATGATTATATTGGATGACAATACAGTAATTTAATTATAATTAATAAAAATAAATTGATTAAAACTAATTATTCAAAGAATTACAAATACAGCCACGTTGGGATCATTTTTGGCGACTTGTGTCAAAACTTGAAAAGGTTTTCTCACATTTTACACTGCTCATTTGAGCTGAAATTTTCTATACACTATTGTTTTGGGTAAAAATATGATAATTTAATTATAATTAATTAAAATTAATTGACTGAAACTAATTATTTAAAGAATTACAGATACATTTTTTCAGCGACTTGGGTTTTTTTCTCACGTTTTAAAGCATTCAGTTGAACTGAAATTTTATATACACGATTATATTTTGGATGACAGTACCATATTTTAATGATAATTAACACAAATTAATTACCACTTAATGTTGTGATGGTGTCATATGTATAAACATATTTATATATTAATTGTAACTATTTAATAAAAAGTAGCTAAAATAAAATTTTTGATCTATAAGTAGTTATTGATCTAAGTAAGAATTGTGACAAATATTTTTTTATATTACTTGTTTATAGAGAGAGAGAAAAGAGTGTCTGTTTTTATAACTTTTGTAGTATTTTTCCTACGTTTTTTCTCAGTTACCATCTTTTTCTATTTTCCGTTTACTTTTCCTGCCTTCTTTCTTTCATTCAATTCCTTTCATTTACTTTTTTAAGGTTTATCTTTCTCTCGTCTATTTTCAAAACTAAACCTTTAAACGTGCTGAAAGCAAATGTCAAATGTAACAAATTCAGTAAAGAATTGACCAAACAAAAATGGAGGGAACCACTGTCATAAAGAAACAGCAATAAACGATTATAATTTCTATGGATTTGGAGTAAGGTTTGTAATCCCGTGTTATATTTTCAATCCCGGGATTTAAGGATTACATTATCCAAATCCCGGAATCGGTTCGGGATTAGGATTGGACTATTTATGAAAAATACTTACACATTAGCGTAGTTGAAATTTCATAATAAAACTAAAAAGATGCCTTAAAACCCGGCGTATAACACGCACTTTTATCACAAAAAGTAAGACCTAAATTTACGGGTGCGAGTTATACGCCGGGTATAAAAATGATAGCTTTAAATATAAAAAAAAGTGATGAGCCTAAAGCAAATTAGACTTCTCTACGTGTATCGAAATACTGTTTATTTTAAAGAAATGACATACATTATGAACCTCAAGAGTGGTAATTCTAAAAAATGTATACTATCTTTCAAAAGCCTTCTGGGATAATACCTCGAATAAATGACTTAAGGTATCCGACTACGCTCGGAACCGTGATTTTGCAAAAGCGTATAAATGGATATTATTTATGATATTTAGTGTCACTTAGATTAGAAAATGTATTTAAAATTGTTTTAAGAATAGTATTACAACAAAAAAATTTTTAAGTACAATATTTTGACAAAAAATGAACATAGAATGACCAATTTTCAAAATATTCTTCTTTTGTGAAAAACGCTTTTATTACAATAATATTTTGCCTGTATATAGCTCAGGCCTCTGTACAGAGGCTCAACTAGAATTTTTGAAATATATAACTAGAAGTGGGTTTATCCATGTTTTACGGCTACAGAGGGAGAAATTTTAAAAGAAAGCCGATAATTATTTCAAGGGGTTTTGTAACTCTGAAAATAATGTAAATTTTTTCAAAACATAATTGAGCCTCTGTACAGAGGTGTTGACTATATCAGGCAAAATATTATTATAATAGAAGCATTTTCACAAAAGGAGGACAATTTTGAATAAAAGGTTATTCCCAAATTTTAATTTTTTTCCGAAATATTGTATTTAAAATTTTTTTTAACAGAATAATCTTTTTTTTTAAAATGTTCTCCTTTTGTAAAAATACTTTATTATAATAATATTTTTGCCTGTATATAGCTCAGATCTCTACAGAGGCTCAACTAAATTTTGAAATGTATTTAAATTAGAAGTGGGTTTATCCATATTTTCCGACAAAAGAAGGAGAAATTTTAAGAAAAAACGCCAATAATTATTATATTTCAATGGGTGGAACTCTGAAAAAAATGTGAATTTTTGAAAAATTCTGATTAAAGCCCCTTTTAGAGGTTTGTTTCAAACGGCAAAATATTATAATAAGATAATTTCCCAAAAAATTTTTGTATTAAAGTGATTTTTTAAATTGTAATATTGTATTTAAATAAATTTTTTGTCAAATCTCTCTCCTTAAAACAATTTTATACATATTCTAATCTGGGGGTCCCAAAAATCTAAAAAGTCCCCTTTATGCGCTTTTTTTAAAACACGGTTCCGAATATCGGATACCTTAAAAAATAAAAGTAACCGGGCATTTCAAGTTTCTTCGTCAAAAAGGAGGTGCGCGTTATACTCAAAATTAAAAAATGCAGTTTAAAAGTATAGGTGCGCGTTATACGCCGGATTTTACGTTAATTAAAAATTAGTTTAATATTATTATTTATTGAAAGAAATAAAAACAAAACTTAATTGATCATAAAGGTTAGCTGAGGGAAATGTGCATAAGAAACCAACTAAAACATTTGATGATGCTTAGGAGATGAATATTTTTTTTAATAAAATTTTTTGTATTCCAGAAAATCCAAAATGTCCCAAAATAATAAAATATGTAGGGCTAGTTAGTTAAGTTTAATACACTCCCAACATGCTGTTAAATTGAAACACTTAAATAAATTTAATGTTGAAAAATTAAGAACAAGAAAAAAAGTTGCCGGAATTAAAAAAATATAACATGGATATTTTGTCCGATTTAATGTTATATAAAAAAGTTTTTATCTAAAAATAAATATGGATACTTTAAATTTTTTTAAAAATGTAGCACTCAATGAGTGGCAATACTGAGAAATATTCAAATCGTTTGGCTTCAAAACACATTATAAAGCCAAATTACATTTTTTTGAATTTTGAATAATTCACATTATTTTTAGTTATATTTCCTCAATATTCTGTATTACCTATGTTGGAGGAACCAAAAAGTCTTACCACATTATTTATATTTATTGCACTCAAACTTTTATTTGGCCATATGTTTCTTTCAATGTGTTGTAAGAATTATCACAATTTTTTTTATAAGATCATTTACCTCAATAAATTTCAACGTGTGGCCTCTCAGATAATATCTAAGCGGTATTCCAGTTCCCACCAAGAGTTCTTTAACAAGCGTTCCACTTTATAAGCATGCAACCTAATTTTGTTAAGAATTTTTACTAAACTTGCTTGGGATATTTGAAGCTCACGTGAAGCTTCACAAGTTGATTTAGGATTCCGTTGAAACGACTGCCAAAAATTTTTAAAAATTGCTTTACTCACACTAGGCCAGCCACTTCTGGGAAGATCCTTAACACTCTGCCGATTTCTCTTAACCATCTCAAACCATCGTTTTATTGATTTTGCACCAGAAGATTTGCTTCCATAACAAAGTCGAAATTTACACTGAACATTAATTGTCAATTTAAGTTCGTGAAACCAAAACACACGTTGGGCTTTATTCCGAATCAATGCCATTTCGGTAAAAACGATGCCTTTCTTACCAATGTTGACCCGAGTCAATCAATCTTGAAAGAGCATTCGCGACAGATATATTGTATAAAAATTTACTACAGCTGACCTATCCAATGATACAACAGTTACATTATTATATGAAACGTATATTTTGTAAAGAATTTTTATAATTATGGCTAGTCTTTTGGGTCACCCTATATATTAGGTTTGGAAAAAGAAATCCATTATTTTTGCATGAAAATCAAGACTTTGTTTAACATACTTCCGATTGTCCGATTTGGGTCAAATATGCACCGTTTTGTTGTATAATTTGTTGCCATTTTAAAGGTAGCTTCATAATGCCTCTCTCATAGAAGTCTTGGCCCTTATTGGCGAAAACATCTAGTAATCGATTTTCACAATCTTCTCTTGATCCCAAATTCTTATCACTCAGGAAGTTTTGCAATACGAGAAAAAGGTGGTAATCGCTTGGTGCCAGGTGCGGACTATATGGTGGATGCATTAAAACTTCCCAACCAAGCTCCCAGACGTTCTGGCATGTCACTACAGAAGTGTGTGGCCTGGCGTTGTCCTGATGGAACACAACACATCTTCTGTTGGCCAATTCTGCCCATTTCTGGTCAATCGCTAGCTTCAAGCGGTGCAGTTGTTGACAATAGAGATCTGAATTTAGTGTTTGGCCTTGCGGAACCAACTCATAATAAATGATTCCTTTCTAGTCCCACCAAATACACAGTAGAACCTTCCTGGCCGATAGTCCTGGTTTAGCCACCGTTTGAGCTGCTTCACCGTAATTTAACCACGATCGTTTTCGCACAATATTGTAGTACGTGACCCATTTTTCATTCCCAGTCACCAGAAATGGGAAATGGGTCGATTTCGCTCCGTTTGGCCAAGGTTTCGCAGATGGAAATTCGATCCATCATGTTTTTTGGTGTTAATTGGTGTGGCATTCAAACATCGATCTTCTTTTTGAATCCAACTTTGCGCAAATGGCTTAAAACTGATTTATGATCGATTTTTAGCTTTTGGGCGATACTACGACTACTAACATGCCGGCCAATTTCGATTTTTCTGTGATTTTATCGACATTATCGATAACGGGCCTGCCTGTGCGAGGTGCATCTTTAACATCAAAAATACCTGAACGGAATCGACGAAACCAAAATTGCACGTAATTAGCTGTTACAGTATCGGCACCATAAACACCATTCGCAATTTCAACCACCTGGCTTGCATTTTCGCTTTTATCAAAGATAAACTGTAAAAAGAACTGAACTTTCTCTTTGTTGACTTCCATTTTTAACACCCTGTAACTCACAACTGAATGGACCAAACAAAAAAAAGCAAAATAATTTTTTTAGTGCGAATTGTCATCTTGACAACGAGCATAAATTTGAAATTGTTTGATCGATACTTCACGAGATATCGACGCTACTGCCATCTACTGAAAAAATAATGGATTTCTTTTTCCCCAACCAAATATTTAAGTTGCGTATCAATCGAATGAAAAAAAATTTAATTGTTAAGGGAATCGTACTTCACAAATCGTTAAAAGTTTTTAAAAGGAATATTTTTCCCTTTTTAAATATATTATAGAAAATTTAATCTCATTCTTGGTGAAAGCATGCTTAAGCTCAACACAAATGAACAGAAGCATTCTTATATATACCGTATTTATTCAAATCTAAGCTGCACGATTTTTCCAGTGTTAATGCTACTGAAAATCGGGTGCGGCTTAAAATCGAAGGCAAAACATTTGTTGGATGGGAAAAATTGAGTTTCTATCCCTTTCAAAAGGAAGACTGTAGCCATCCATTCTGGCCAGTTCTCGATCTCATTCAGCAGTTTATCTCCAGTACTCAGCCTATCCTAAACATCGTTGTCTGCTCGTATTTGAGATTTTTTTTTATTTTTTTTATACGCTTTCTTTTAATTATCTAGACATTAAAGGTATCGCTAATAGCGAGTTCACCATGACGCAAGTATGAAAAAGGATGTCTGACGTTGAGAGTAATTACAGATTTATGTATGAATTTGAAAGTTTTTAATATGATAAACAAGTAGCGTAACGTACACCCCCACATCGTGCGGGAGGGGCGGGGGCAAAGCTTGACTGATGCCAAGAGTACGACTTGGGGCTCAAAACCTGACTTTGCAGGGGGGCCCTAATATTCTCCGTTTGATGGTAAAATAAATAAATTTATAACTTTCTATGATTGCTCATTAAAATTAAAAAATTTTTGTTTTTTTTTTAAGTATCGGATATCGATGAACTTTGTACACAATTTTTTTCACAAAAACATTTTGAGAATTTGGGGTGTGGCTTGGAATTGATGGCTGCTTAGATTCGAGTAATAAAGTATTCGTGTATATAATTTTAAATTTTAAAGTCTCTATGTATAATAAAGTTAGATATATTTATCATATCTATGCAAACCTTTCTTAAAACTAAGTCATTCTCCCCCCCTAAAAAATATTTGAGTTTAGTCCCTTTTTTTCGAACATGAGGTGAAGGCAGCCTAAAAGGCCCTTGAAAGCGCAAGAACGATGCTACAACAAAAGAGACGCAGTAATCTCTACTTAATCTCTTCGTTCAACTCTCATGTCAGTTGCGTTGATGTTCAGGGAAAACAAAGTAACGCCCAAAACATACCCAAAAGGGATAGAAGCTGTTTTCATTTAGTTTTCGTACTGAAAAACGTTATGATCGATGGGCATGAGAAATGTCAGCATTTAGAAGGTACTCCAATTCATTCGCGGATTTAAGGCACAGAGAAAGGCGAGCATCCTCTTGAAAAGGACAAAGTTATTATTCCTTTATTTTGTGATACAATGTGTTACATAAATTCTAACTCTGGGCGTTTATACTTTATACAGAGTAAAGGAGGGTAAAAATGTTTTAAAAATAGCGCTTGCATATTCAGACCATGCAAATGCGATGTAAAAAATTATATTCAAAGAATTTACAATACCAAGGCACACATATTCATTTGTATTATAAATTACAGACTTTCTAGTAGATTGCGACGGACCTATACGCGATCTTCTAATTAATCCTATTGGGAAATCTTTGGGCTATCAATTCCCGTTATTCACTAAAAACAATTCAGAAGAAGAAAATCGTGATAGTCAAATTAACTTACTATAAATAGGCGAGGTTCACTAGCTAGAAGGAGAAAAGGAGCGAAGATATACTCGAGACAGATGAGATTGCTACTAAAGGTATAATATTAGAATTAGAGTTATTTGGTTCTTTTATTAGAAGAAACCTTACAGTAACTAAGTTCACTAAGATTGAATTAAGATTAGATTAAATCAGATAATAGGTTAAAGATAATAATTAAGATAAGGATAAAGTTTGTTAGTCGCCTAATCGCTCAAGTTTTACTGTCGTTGTTCCACTTTCACAATTTTCATTGAGACATTCTTTTAGTATTATTTGTTGAAATTGTGTCTGTTCTTAGTGTTGAAATAAATAGATTAGTTGAATCATGTCGAGTGTTTCTTTTCCCCCCACACACACGTCTAGGTGTTCGCGAGAGAGGCACGGGCCTCTTACAATATTTACGAATTTATATGTAAATAAATTCGTATCATGGATTTCTTCTAATACTGCGTGTGAATTTCATGTCATCAGTTAATTTTTTTCGAAATTAGGGCACAATCTGAAAAGTTGCAATCCCTTGTAAGATGCGGCTTGGGGCCCCAAACCTGACATTGCAAGGAGGCCCTAAGGCTCTTCGTTACACCTCTGGTCGAGTCGTAGATTTGAGTCCTGTTGCCATTGAAGAATCACTATGCAGAAAGGCTACGGAATATTAGATCTGTTGGTGTGAAGTGAAAGTTTCGAAAATTAAGAGCAAGATGAGGTGTCATCCTTTTCTATTGAGGGAGGTTCAAAATTTGAGGTCTGTCGCCAATAGCTCACTAGGATAGTTTCAAAATGCAATGTTAATGAAAAAATTAAATTTCCTATACAACAAGTCTGTAGTAGATTCCAGCCTTGAAAATCCGTCTTTACTCCAAAACAATTCCGCTGTAGTAGATAAATTGTAGTTTCTTGAATCCAGAATGAGAAAATCTGTTGCTATTGCTAAATATACGTGTAATGTTGCTATATTATGGGTTTTTTTTTAAAAAGGTTATAAAATACAAAGCTTTCTTTCTCTTCTCAAAACAAAACAATTAGCAAAACTTAAAAAAGGCTTAATTGACCAAAAAGTTACATTTATTCACTCTTTACGTTTTTCTTTCTTTTTTTTTTTTGTCTTCTTTTTTGTTTCCTGCTACCAAACCTCGAAAGATTCCATTACAACTTTGTTGCAATTAACATTTTTCCAGTTCACGTGATGCAATGTAATGAACGATATCCACCCCGACTGACCTAAAACTGTGGGGGAGAGGACACACACACGCAAAAACAAAACAAAAAACAACCTTTCGAATCATTTCATATCGATAGATCAGGAAGGTGTCGACTTCCACTGCTGGAATGTTTTCTTTATTTTTTTTTCATTCATTTTCCTTCATTTACTTGTTCTTTTTCGTAGATTTTAGGCCCCCGGGGGTCTGAGGGGGCGAGCGGAAGTCGGTGAAACGGGATCTCGTCCGAGGATTGCATGCGAGAATCCCATTGAAGCAAAGAGGAACGGAAACATCACTAGGAAAAGAAAAAAAGTGATTTTGGTTCTGTTTCCCACCTTCGTTTGATCCTGGTGGCCTTTTATTTTTTCTATTTTTTTCTCCACTTTTTTAATGCCTTTTAATAGCACTCTTTTTTTCTTTTTTTCCTTCTAGATTTTTTTTGGAGTTACAGAAGGAACATTTTCTTGGTGAGCCACCAGGGGACTGGAATCTTAACCGGATAACTAAATGGCTATTTAAACCGAATTGTATAAAATTCAGCTCACATCCTTCTAATACAAGAGCAATTTTTATATGTATAATTGATTTGCTTCTGTTGTAATGTTCCCGAACGTTAATTTCTTTTCTTACGTTGTTACGTTGTGTTTTCTTTTTTTCAATCATTAATCCAAGGAAAATTTATTTCAATACTTTTCTGTTGTAATCTTACAAAAAAATTTACGACGCCGAATTGGGGTCTCTTGGCAGAGTTGGCTCTAGGGCCGGACAAACCGGACTCCTGCCCGGGGCGACATTTGGATAGAATTTAAAAAATATTTTCTTTTTGTTGCAAAATTTTTATACATTTTCCGAAATATTATTGGGTGTGAATTTAATGTTTTATTTTACGTGCCTTACTTCCTTATTTTGTACTCTGTATGTTTAATGTCAGTTTTCTTTTATGTTGAAACTAGCTGACCTGGCGAACTCTGTTCCGCCTTAAAGGTAATAAATAAGCAGATTTTTGAATTTATTAAGTTTTTTATTAAAAAATACAAAAAAAAATTAAGTACCTACATTAATCATTCATTATTGTTTCTGTATTTTAGTACATAGGTTGCTCTTCACTTAAGTACCTTGTGATACACAACATTGTTTGTTTTATTATCAGGCGCAAAAACAAACAACGCAGATGGTCTTCCGACTCGTGAACATGCCACATATAATTGACCATGGGAAAAACATAGATGTTCTAGATTCAAATCACAAACTTTTAAGGATTGGCCTTGTGATTTGTTGATGGTCATGACAAATGCAAAACGGATCGGAAATTGAAGTCTTTTTAAAATTTAAACGGCATATCGGTTGGGATCCTCGGGATCCTCGGAATGAGAACCTCCCCACCTTTGAATTTTCCTTTCAGTATCGTCGCGTAAATTACATTGTTCATCAATTTTCTAACCACCAAACGCGTACCGTTGCACAGTTTTTGGGTTTGGTTTATGTTTCTAACATGATTACTACGGAGCCAACCTTAGGCGTAAATTGTGCGGTGGTAAGCCAGGCAATCCAAAGAGTTTAAAAAATTCAATTGGATAGTTGTGGTGTTTTCATCTTCATTTGGGCGCAGTCAATAGATTTGAATGAATGCATTGTTCCAATGATCTTATTTTGAATTATTAGTTCAGGTCATCTACATCTTTTTCTTTTGCGCTAAAATTTCTCGCCACAACCATTCCTTTATTTTTGTAGTTAGAAATAATGTTTGGAAATACATTGTTGATAAGTTCGTCTTTTTATGAGACAAAATTACAGAAATTATTTGGAAATGATATCAATCCGCTCGATTCATCGACAGGTACTTGACCATTACCGATAGTCAGCAATTGCTCGAGAAATTTTAGAGATGTATCATTAACAATGCAACTCTCATGAATTGTCAGCTGCAGTTTCTTCACATAGCGCCATAGATTCGACGATTTGAGGAAGCGTTTATTTGTCGGCAGCCGTAGATCTTGAATTACTGGCAGTGTTTGGGAAATCGCCGACAGTAAAAATCATTGCTCCTCCAAAACATCTCGAGTCATTGCGTAAATTTTTCAATGTTCGGTTATGCTTCTAATGCAGGGTTTATGCGCCATTGTGCATTCTTTCCCAGATGAGGATTTTCGATGCCGATAAAACTTGGCCATTGCTGAGTGTTTTGCAATATTACACGTTGGTTCTTGAATAGTTTGAAGATTTAACGGTAATTTTAATGCTGAATGAGCGTACGGCATCCTTCAACAAAGTGGTTTCTATTCCAGAAGAAGCAATTGCAACCGCTATGTTGGGTCTCGCACGAACAGTGGGTAAAACTACTGACATGAGGAATGTCTTTCCAGTTCCACAGGGGGATCTAGGAAATATAAACCACCATTTTCATCATCGATTGCCTTTATTAAAGTATTATAAACTTCCTTTTGTTGGGAATTCAACAGGGAGAAATAGATTTAATATTGATTTCTTACAAAAATCAAATTTATAACCATTACTTAGCTGTCATTTGCGTTTT
This sequence comes from Trichonephila inaurata madagascariensis, assembly GCA_019973955.1. NCBI lineage: Eukaryota > Metazoa > Arthropoda > Arachnida > Araneae > Nephilidae > Trichonephila > Trichonephila inaurata. The sequence goes on from BMAV01005873.1 coordinate 67,659, forward strand.
GTTATTCCAAGTCTGATGCGTTTTGTTATACCCCGTTTTATAGTTCACTTCACTTTTTATTTGAATGGGCAATGGCTCCATCATAACATTATGATTGTTAATTATTTATTTAATAGAAATAGTTTTAATATTGATTTCTTACAAAAATCAAATTGTCATCCATACGTCCATTACATTAAATAGCTGTCATTTACGTTTTGTTATTCGAAGTCTGATTCTTTTTTGTTATACCACGTTTTATAATGACTGACGTTTTATGTCAAGTCACACGGAAACGCTGTCAAACGGGATAAACAGTATTCTATATCCGTCTCCTGGCTCTAAGCTACTTACCCACCAATTTTTAGCCATATCGGTACAGCCGTTCTTGAGTTATAAATAGTGTAACTAACACGACTTTCTTTTATATATATAGACTTAAGAGTTCGAGTTGGGAGTACATGTTCAGTCATGAAATATGAAAAGTTTACACATTTTACACTAGTAACTTTCTCACCATCCCAGAGTATTGTCACAACGGACATTCCTCTCACCCATACGATGTCCGGTATCCGCTGTCCAAAAGGGATCAGGGGCAATAAGAGTTTTCTGGAGGTAGAGAGTCACAGGAGATGTTTTATTTTAGTCTTGAGTGTAGTCCCTCTAAGTTAAAATAAACGTTTGTGATCCCCACCATCAGTAGACTCTTTTTAAAAGAAATTGGCCTGCTGAAATGGACAATTCCTTCTCTTACATTTTACTCGTTTTAAATAATAACAGGTAAATATGTCTTTAATCTTGAATTATTTTGTGCTTGACTTAAAATTATTTATATTATTGTTATGCTGCATTTTTGTTCGCAAGAATTATTCAAGTTTTTTCAATGTGTATCTGTGTGAACAATTTATCTTTTTTAATTATGATTTTTTTGCTTTAGAGAGAGGGGCGGCATTTTCCTTTTTTGTCCAGGGTGGCAAAACAGCTAGAGCCGACCCTGCTTTTGGTTTGTTTCATTTTTGCAATATAAGAGTTTCATACCAAAAAGAAGAGTCAAAGGCAAGGACGTCTTAATGCATGGGCCAACTGGGCCCAATGCCTCGGCTTCAGTGTGGGCCTGGTCTCGTTCTCGACTCAATCTTAATAAGATCATGATTAGAATAATTTTAACGATCAAATGTCATTTCCAGTTATATTCTCCGAAAACTAGGAATTTCGGACTATATGTCAACTGGCAACAGTGGAAAGTGTGACGTCTTTGATTGGGGTGAACCTCACCCATCTATTCATGCGAAGTTTTATGGCCCCAAACAGACGTTAGGTGACAAGAGCACGTGGCCATGGGGTCATTGTGTATTGTCTGACCTCAGACAAAAGCCGACATCCATTCTGGAAGTTACAATAACCAAAGAGAGCCGGTGACAATAGGTTGACGTATAGGCGAAGCCTGTATGAAAGCCGGTGCCGAGAGAATGGGGTTATAAAACCCAGGTGGTGTGATGAATAAGAGTTTCAGAAGTTAGATGAGAATTATGGCGCCCTTAGATTCCAGACAGACCAGGAATGTGTTTGTGTTTGCCGCACAAATAGGAGACGAATGTGGCCGGGGACGAGGGCAGACCTTTTTTTTTGGCCTGCCAATGAGGAAGATGAGGGGCGTGTTGTGGACCCGCCCCTGGTGTTTAAAAGGGGTTAATTTTGAGGAGAAAGGGATGAAAAAGAAAAACTTGGAGAGAGCCCTGGAGTGAGACAGATGGAGCCCTGATGGAAACAAGAGATAGAGCCCTGGGTGAGAGAGATCAGAGGCCTGGATGGAGACAGACTATAAGAGAGATCCTGGAGTGAGACGGAGATCGAGCCCTGAATGAAAAAACTTGATGTAGTGCCCTGATGGAGTAAACTGAGAGGAGCCCTGAAAAGAAAAGGGATTAGCAAGTGCCTTTCGAATAAGGAGTTGAACTCGTAAATAGACGGTCCGCCCGGCTTAGGCATATTTATTGGACTTTTTAGTAACATATGGAAGCAAATAAATATGTTTAATCTTAAAATGAGGCTGTGACAAATTTTCTTGTTTGCTAACTACTCACGACGTTACAAAAGACTGTATTAATATGTGATAACCGTCGCGCGTTCAGGGACGTCTTAAGACTGTTTGAGGCCCTGGGCCCAGAGAAATGTTAATCTTTTTTGAGGTCCTTGGTCTTCATTCAAAAGTAGGCCCTACCTGAGATCTTGATGTAAGACAGTATATAGTATGCATAGTCAAATACTCTCTCGTTCAAACGGTAATTTGAAACAAGTAAATGGGCACGACTCACAATCAAAAATCTAGGCACAAACTGGCTCGACCGATGGCCGCATTTCAACTAAATAAGTTAAATGATTGTGTTTATGGTACTAAGCCTAGGCCTAGACATGGACAATGGTCATCACATAATAATACAGTCTTACCACTTTTGTCAGTTGACATACAGTTTGAAATTCTTTGTTTTTCGGAGAATATGTACGGGAATAATGTTTGACCATTAAAAATATCCGGATCATGATCTTATTAAGACAAAGACGAGAACGAAACGAGGCCCCCATCGAGGGTAAGGCCCTGGCCCATGCCTTAAGACGTCCCTACCGTAGTCCATGTATAGGCCTAGGCCTACCACCATAGACCCTCATTGCTAATTTCAGGGGTCAAAAGAGCGGGGACAGTCCGGGTACGGAGCCGGATTTGTATAGGATTGTAAGTCATTTGTTTGTTTCTATAGGGTTACAATTATTTCAAGAGTCTTTGAAAATGTTGCGCATGTAAGTCAGTTCTACTTTTATTGGGTCATTGCATGGCCTACTATTTTGCAGTGGTCCAGGGTCTACATTTATGTAGGGGCCCAGGGCATACTTTAACGTAGAGGCTCGGAGCCTCAAAAAGTTTTAAGAGGTCTCTGGTCAAAAGGGATGTATTGCTACGAGATGATTTGACGAAACAACAAGAAAAGAAAAAGATGCCTTGCGAATGGAAGTAGAAAAGTACCCCCCTCCCTCCTTTATTTTACACACAATTGCGCGAAAACTATCATTTGCGTTTGGTTTTGTAAAAAAATAGCAATTTATAAAGTACATTCACTATTTAACTGAAGTCTCTGTATATAAACTGGAAGCTAAATACAAACATGACGGAATAAAATTTTTATATTATTTTCTCAAATGAGCAGCCAATGGGAATATAGATATAGTAAAATACGTTTAACGCGAAAACGCTTAAGTCGAAATATTGCATGACACAAAAAATAAAACGGTCCCGCCAAACTTATGTATTTTCATGCATTTTTTCTCTTTAGGAGGCATAGTACAATTTACACAAAATTTTTTAATTTAATGATTTTCATAATTTTTTGCTTTACCTCCTATGTGTATGTAGATGTAAAACAGATTTTGTGCTCAAAATTTCATAAAAAGCTAATCATTTAATTTTTTTAAGGGAAAAACTTGATACTTTTGAAGTGATTTTAAAATGCTACTCCTACAAAAATGGACGTACATAAATGAAATTTGATTTACAAGTACGTCAAACTATGTATAACAAAAGTTGGTATGGGTTTTGCGATAAAACGATTGGTATTCGTACAATACTTCTTTATATGACTGCTTACTGAAAATTCCTTAAAAAGTATAAATTCCAAATTCATTTATTTTTTAAAAAATAAGTATTGCTTGGATTGAAAAATGCATACCAAATTTTCTTCCCTGTACTATTAGCAACAAGTGAAAAAATTTTCAAAGTATTAAACACAATAGTAAAAAAGCCTTAGCATTTTAAATGAAGACAAACTAGGTATTTTATCTTTCCGAGATAAGTCAGTTTTGATTTGCCATTGGAATGTGAATAAAAACGAACGAAAAGTTATCATAGCTCTGCGTTTTTTAAACTTAGAGCTTTGAGAAATTTTGTGAATTTGTAGAAAAGCATATAAAAAATAATTTACCAGGTGTATGCAAATGAAATGAGACGATTTTTTTTTTAAAAAAAGCACAATAAATTTGCGAAAACTGTTAATATTTCTTTATTCGAAGTAATATACATCGCTAGCTACATATTTTCCCCATCTTTTGGGCAATTTGTGAATACCATGCCAAAAAAAAAATGATCGGTCTTTTGAGGCCAGCCAGTCATCAAGCCAAGATTTGACGTTTTCGTAAGAAGTGAAGCGCTGGTCAGCCAATGCGTGTCCCAATGATGCAGATAGGTGTTAATCGGAAGGAGCCAAGTCTGGCGAATATGCCGCAAGCGAGCGCCTTAACGATGTCCTTGGTCGGCTTAGCACGCTGGCTAGGTGCGTTGTCATCAAGGAAAATCACTTTGTGCTGCTGTTTCTTGTATTGCTCGCGCTTTTCGAGTATAGCATCGTTCAAATTAAGTAATTGTTGCTTGTAGCGATCAGTATTAACGGTTTCGCCGGGTTTGAGAAGCTCATAATAGATTGGTCCCTCCTGATCCCAGAAAATACACAGCATTGTCTTACGGCTGAAACGATTCGGCCTTGCGGTCGATTTGGATGGCTGTCCGGGGTCAACATATGATCTATTACGCTTGGGATTCTCAAAATAAATCCATTTTTCATCGCCAGTCACAATACAATGGAGATATGACTTGTGTTTGTAGCGGGCAAGCAACATTTCGCACACGATTTTTCGGTTTTCCTCTTGATGGTCCGTTAGCTCGTGTGGTACCCATCTACCGACCTTTATTATCTTGCTCTTTGCTTTGAGACGACGGGAAACAGTGCTCTGGTCAACATTCAATTGTTCTGCAAGATGTTCTTGCGTTTGGCCATCATAATGCTTGCAATTCAGCATCTTCAAATATTTTTGCTGGTCTGCCACTCTTCTCATTTATCACATCGAAATCACCATTTTGAAACTTTTCAAACCACCTGTAGCACTGCGCACGGCTCAGAGCATTGCCACCGTATGCTTCTACAAGCATTTGATGCGATTTGACTGCATTTTTCTTCAGATAGTAATAAAAAATTAATACTGTCAGCAAATCGTGGTAGGAAGGCGTAAAATTCGACATTTTCAACAGAGTAAAAAAAATACAATGCATGCTGAAACTAGTCCAAATGTAAACTAAACACAGTATCAAAGGTCAAACTATAAAAAATTCACGTGCCACGGTTTCGTATTGTTTGCATATATGCGTGGCGATATCTGTTAGCAATCGTCTCATTTGATATGCATACACCTGGTAGGCTAAAAAAAAAAAATTAGATCTGATTTTTTAACCGATTTTTGTCAATTGAATCGTACTGTGTCCTCTTAACACGAAAAGATTTCCTGGATGGGAATGAACAAAATACGGAGCTCCCAGCAGCACAGGCTAGATTTAAGAGGGGGTATGAAATGAAAGAAAGGTGGTTTCATGTTTCATAGAAAGGATACTAACTTGGTTTTGAAATACCCTCAGAATATAGTCTGTGACACGAGCCACTTTTGTTTATCTATAAGCTATGTTCACCCTCCATCTCTACAAACGCCACACAAAAACATCTCATCTCTCATCAGTTGGCTTTGAAATTCGTAACGAGTACATCGCAGTGTAAGTAAAAATCAGAGAGTTGGGTTCGCGTTTTTTTTTTTTTTTTATGTTAGAAAAATTTTGTTGAGAGCACGATGGCAAAGACCTCACAGGGAAAGGAAACTGCTATTTCGCTTAAAATGAAGATGAAGTCTCTTAAGGCTGAAGATCAAAAACAGAAAACATAAACGGAAATCTGTTAAAATTTTGGAATTACTAAATTTTGAAAAAAAAAAATCATTCTTCTTGGGAAGGCTTTTGTTCCTCTGATTTTTATTAGATACATGCATATATACATATTTATGTCGATAAAATGTACCCTAATAAACTTAATTTTGTTGAACATATATGTTTTTTTACAATATTATTTGACATGAAATTCTATTAACACTAAAAAATATTTCAGTCCCCTCAGTTTCACGTTAAACGATTTTCAGTGTAGTTCTAAACCCCTGAGATCAAAATTTTGGTAAATTCAGATGCCAGCTTGATTTAGATTTAATATGAGATCGTAAATAAATAATAACTTCAAAACTTATTTTAAAAAGTGACGTTTTATTTATTTATTTTTCATTTCTAATGGGCTGCCGATTGATGTATTACCATTGCAGACTTAGTATATCCCCCAGGGGCTGGTAACTCTGATAGATTGAGAAATTTGATGTTATTCTATAAATTATATGTATAATTGCATTTAATTAACTTTTTATTGTAATAGTATGCTTAAAACAATTGCATACGTGTATTCTAATCTAAGTGACAATAAATTTTTAAAAAATTATTCGTTTTTACGCTTTTGCAAAATCACGGTTCCGAACGTAGTCGGATACCTTAAACGTATTTCACTGTATGTTTGTAAACTCTTCACTAACTATGTGCAATTCATTTTCAATGTGAATCATGTATAGAAATACATACAACGAATGCACGTCAAACCTCTATATCGTTGGAAAAATATTTTACGAGCTTCGTCCGATGGTGGAAATCGACTCATTAGAGAGTTCTAAGAAAATTCTTCATATCGTCGCTCTAATTATCAGACAGCGTAACTCCATCTGGGATGCTAATTTGATACAGTAGGGCTAAGCGCCAAGTTGTTTATGTTCGCCAAGATAGGCGAAATTATTACAATATGGTTTACTTTGATATTTTTATCGTGCGATAATGTGGTTGCCATCGGGATAACGTATATTAGAGTTAGTTTTTTGTTTTGGCTTTTTACGCGAGATCTCTGCTCAGCAAAGTAACACATTGTTACAAATTTTGTGTAATGAACGCTTAAAATAGTGTAAATAATTTATATCTGGAATAATACATTAATATTACTTTCTGTTGTATTTATTTTATGTTTAAATCTTGCCACTACCTCTCCCTTCAAAATCTAGTTTTATTATGAAATAAAAAAAATAGTGATTACATTGATCGAAAGAATAAATTAAAAGCGGAGCGCGCACTGAGGCATGGCGTAGAGCAAAACAAAAGGGAAACGCTAGACCGTCATCTTGGATTTCACGTAACCCGATAACAACCGCTTTTTGGCGCGATTCCTTAATCGCGTCAAAAAGCGCTTGGAGCTTTGCTTTGCACTCCTATATCAAATCAGTTACACCAGTGGAGTTACGCAGTCTGATAATTAGGCCGACGATATGTACTTCATATTTCATTTACTTAGACCCAGACACTCACTTTCTTTTAATGTATATATATTCACGCACACATAAAGAGCTTTATTTTTTCATGAAACATTCCATTACAAGTGAAAATCGAACATTTCGTGAATATATTTGTGTTTTATACTGTACATCCTTTCTCCTGTGAGAAAAAAAAAGTATGAGAGAATTTAAAAGAGCGAAAGGGATTTATCTATTCTTTCATTGCACAATTATACAAGGAGATGCGCGGAATCACCTCTGTGCAAAGAGCCGCACGTCGTGAGAATTCGACGAAATTTTGAGATTTAGTTTTTGATGCCGATAGAAAGAATTTCAATTTGTGTTGTAGACAGAATGCAGTCAGTTGATGGGAAATTTATTTTAGTTCATTCAGATAGTTGAAAGAAAACGAAAACGAAACGGTGCTTTCTCACGGGTAGACTGTTTGTAGAATTTACTTCTCCTACCCCTCCTTTGTCAGCATCATTATACGATATTAAAGGTAGAAATTTTGTGAAAGAATGAGCTAAAGTGCAAAAATGTTTCTTTTAGCCTTTTTTTTTTACCCATCTTTACTTTTTACCGTCGTCTACCAGTATGAGTGATCATTAAAAAGTTTTTTTTTGGTTTCTTTTTGATGGTTATGAAAGAATGGTATTCAAAATGCGCTATGTTTGTTTTGTTAACTTTAAAGTTAATTTTTTTCCCTTTAAATTTTAGGGACTGATTTGAATCAAGAAAGAAGAAGGCTACGTTTTTTTGCTTGTTCTTTTTTAATAAACTTCACTTTTTCGAAAAAAAAAAGTCTTTTACTTAAAAAAAAAAAATTCAAAAAAGTATTATTCATTTTTTAATTATCCATCAAAATAGTTTAACATGATAGCAAAAGTTGCAGGGATAGCTATATTCAACTATAAATATTTGTTTCAAAGGCTCTATAAATTTGAGACAGATATTTTTTAAACGAATGATATTATTCTGGATTCAAGAATGCACAAATATCTTCAGAAAGATGCTGCCAAAGACCCATCTGATGTACAGTAGAATTAAAATAAATAAATAATATAAAGTAAAATAAAATTTCTTCCCTGTGCTGTGTGTGTGTGTACATGTAAGGTTCCCACTCGATTCAAAACCATTCGGTTCATACAGTTTAAAAAACTGTATGAACATATCAAATGTCATCCACTACAAGTTTAAAAAAAAAGTATTTGAACTTGAGTGGATGGATAAAAAGTATTTTATTAACGATTGTGAAAATTTGAACAGGATATATGTACAGGGAGAGCGTAAACTAATAGTAAGAATTGAAAAATAAGACCGAAATTTACGGGTCCGCGTAATACGCCGGGTATAAAAATGATAGCTTTACAAATAAAAAAAGAAATGAGCATAAAAGAATTGGATTTCTATGTATATCTAAATACTGCTTATTTAAAAGAAATGACTTACCTTATGGTTGTAGCTCTAGAAGCATTCTATTTTTTCAAAAACCTGGGGCAATAAAAGTTACGGAGACTTACTATTACTAAAGCTGGGGTGGGCGGACTTTTCCAGGGTACGGGCTACTTTTTAAGTTTTTAAGGTGATGCAGTCTACACCTAGTGAAGTAGGTGTGGCAAATCTCTGAATTAAGATTTTTTTAAAACATTTGTTTTCGACAATGTACCCCTCTTTTAAACTATGACATATTATTATTTTTACTACAAAAACACAAGTAACACAAAATTGTCAAGTGAAATGCTTGGACAACTATGAGTGACTGTAGACTTGTAGAACGTAGACGCATTTAGTGCAGCGAGCAAAGAACATACTTGAAACGATGGATCTGAAACCGAGGTATGTACTTAATTTGTTCACTGCCGAGTCCCACGCCATAGCGGGACATGACATCAACACGAGAGCTCAGACTTGTAGACACGCAGGGTGTGGGATGATGCCTCAATAGCCAATCCCTTACTATCGCGGGGAAATCTGATCATCAACATTTACTCTCTTTTTGTCGGTGTTTGGGGAAACATTCTTTTATACGGTTGGCATCACAGTGATCACTTTTTTTCTCGAACAGTGGCAGTGAACGAGTTCAGCATCATCGTGCGCTTACAATGAAGGTACATGTGTCATTTACACATTTATCGAGTCATTTGCTTAAGTAAGCACATCGATTGTGAAAAGCCGATTCTACATTCCAGCTGGAATTGATTTTCCACAATATATTTCTTTCAGTATGCGCGTTTTACGTCTTAGTAAAGGCGGTCGCCCAAAAATGTCTTGGCGGTCCACCTGTCGACCGCGATCGACTTAATACCCTTTTCTGCACTAAAAGAATACACAGATAAGTAATTTTTAATTTTTTTTCAATGTACTCTTCGACCATGATTCTTAGCTCTGGATATATTCTTTAATAAGTTGAATGTACTTCTAAAATATGTAGCATAAGTTTTTCTCCGAGTGATAGGTATTTTTGAGTGTTACGAAATATAAATATTAAACTGGATTATATTCATTTTGCAATGTTAAATGTTATTTCCAATATATATTACTTTATCAGAAGATGAAAAGTTTAAATATCAATTCATAAGCATAGACCACTATGTTATAGATTTTTTTGCATATTTCTAAAAAATAGTAGCAATCTACAGACTATAATTAGATATAAGAAAGCTGTTTCTATTACACTGTAGCTAATTTTATATAAATAGAATAATAACTTACATATTTTAATAAATAAAAATATACATTTTTAAAAATATTTAAAAAATTGCAATGTTTTACAAATATTTTGAAATACAAAAGACATATAATACTAAAATTAGGCACGGCTTAAAGAGTATGATACATTTTATAATTCTATAAATTTTTATACATCAGATGCTACTATTTTAGAAAATAGCGTGCGCAACACAAAAAATACTTAATATTTATCATAGAATTTTCTATGCTTATGATTTTTAAAATTATGATTATATTTTAAACATTTTATACTTTTCTGAAGCCCCATTCTTTTATAAATAATGTGCAAAAGATTTGAATCATTAAATTTAATTTTAAATGAATTATACCTGTTTGAAAATTGTTTATATTTTCAGACCTCTAGAAAAATTTAACACCCCTGAGACCCCTTAATGTTACCAATATTATAGTTAGAATGGATTTTTCAATTTGCTGTTAAATGTTATTTCCAATATAATTCACTTTATCTGGAGGAAAGGTTTTTAAGTTCAATTCTAGCATCGACCACTTTTATGGATTTTTATTTTAAAAAAAATATGCAATGCCACGAGCACTGATAATTAGCATTTCGAAGAAAGCGTGTTGTCGTGGTTACTATAGAAATTTATAAGCATTACGCGCGCGCGGGTAATTTTATATCAGTGTAAGTTAAAAGATATAAAATTACAAAGTTGCAATCCCTTTATAAGGTTTTTAGACCTTTATAAAGTTATATGTGAAACACTTTAGATGTGGGATATTTACAACTAAAAGCTATTACAATTTATTTTTAAAATGTATAAGGAAAGAAGATGTTATATCGTCGGCTTAATTATCAGACTGCGTAACTCCACCGATGTAACTGATTTGATATAGGAGGGCAACGTGCCAAGCGCTTTTTGGCGGTATTCCTTAATCGCGCCAAGTAGCGGTTGTTGTCGGGTTGCATGAAATCCAAGATGACGGCCTAGCATTTCCCTTTTGTTTTGTAAAACGCCATACCCCAGTGCGCGCTCCACTTTTAATTTATTCCTTTGATCAGAGTAATCACTATTTTTTATTTCGTAATAAAACTAGATTTCGAAGGGAGAGGCGGTGGCAGGATTTTAACATAAAATAAATACAACAGAAAGTAATATTAATATATTACACTTCCAGATATAAATTATTTACACTATTTTAAGCATTCATTACACAAAATTTGTAACAATATCGCAAGATAAATATATCAAAGTAAACCATATTGTAATATTATCGCCTATCTTGGCGAACATAAACAACAACTTGACGCCTAGCCCTACTGTATCAAATTAGCATCCCAGATGGAGTTTCGCAGTCTGATAATTAGACAGACGATATATAGTTGAAGGTCCACTGAAAATAGATGTAATTGACTTTTTCATTCAACCGATTGGATCTTTTAACCCTATATATATATATATATATATATATATATATACAAGTTAAATGGAATAAATATTAAAATGTCCTCACCTTTTTTTTGTGTACTGTAGAACTTTGGAGAAAAAGATATTTGCTTAGATGTGCATCAGCATTGTTATTTTACTATGATTCAAAATTACGAAGCTTGTCATCAGTATAGTTCTCGAATGCTATAAATTCAATAACAATCCACCCATGTTAATTTTTTAAAAGTTAGCAGCTGTTAACATTTATTAATTTAAAGCAAAAAAAAAATATTAAAGAATTCAACCATGCAGTTTTAAGATATAATCTCTGAGCAATATATACAACAATACTAACATATTTATAATACTTTTTAAATGCAACAATGAAACTGCTTTTTGATATTAACATTATTGTCTCTGAAAAAGAAATTATAACAATGAAGCAAGAACAATTGCTTATGAATTCTCGCCTTTTTTAATTCATTCAACAGATTTTTTAATTTATACTCTTCAAATTATAAGAACCAAAATGGCTCTAAATTTTTTAAGAACAATATAATTCTATAACAAAAAAATCCAATGATATTCTATGAAGACATGAATTTCAACTTGAAAGTAAGATGTAAAATATCTTTTCGTAATTTTAAAAATATGAAATATGTATACATATATTAAATTGCTGCAAATATTAAGAAGCAAAGCAAAAACAGAGGTATAACCAAACATATTTTTCTATAACAAAGAAATCCAAGGATATTCGATGAATCAATGAATTTCAACAACAGAACAACATGTAAGTATCTTTCTGTAATTCTAAAAACATGAAATATATTTTCATATATTAAATTGCTATAAATATTAAGAATCAAAGTAAAAACAGAAGTATAACTGGACAGTATAGGTCAAAAATAAGTTATCTACAGTAGTACAATACCAAACTCTTATCCTTAGAAACTAAGATTGCAGGTTTAAACATTGTTTTTAAGCCAGTCAATCTTCTCCTATAATTTGCCTATACTGCTGGGCTGTAGGGAAAAGAAATAAGAATAAAATAAAACCATCATTATATAATACTAAGCATAATAATCCTTATAAGATTGTATTATATACATTTCTAAGTATAAAAAAAACGTTCAATTATTTATTTTAAAAAAAAGCTGTAAGATGCTATTTTTTTAATATTGAGCCAGAATTCTGGATTTGCAGATTGAAAAGGAGTTTTTAGATTCTAATGTGTTAGTTTCGATCGGCGATTCTGTAATGTATGTTTCCAAATGTGTCAAATAACTCTAGAAAAAAAATTTTTTTTAAATTTGGGCCCTTTTAAAAAAATTTTTTTAAAAAAATTTAAACCTTTTTAAACTAAAAAAAAAATTTCCCTTTTTTTTGGGGGAAAAAAAAATTGAAAAAACCCTTTTTTTTCCCCTTTTTTAAATTTTTGGTTTTTAATTCTTTTTTAAAAAAAAACCCAAAATTTTTTTTCCCCAAAAAATTTTAAACCCCCCCCTTTTTTTAAAAATTTCCTTAAAAAAAAAACCCAAAAAAAAAAAAATTTTTTAAAAATTTAAAGGGGGGAAAAAAAAAAAAAAAAAAAAATTTTTTAAAAAAAAAAAATTTTTTTCCCCTTTTTTAAAAAATTAAAAAATTTTTTTTTTTTTTTTAAAAAAATTTTAAAAATTAAAAAAAAATTTTTTTAAAAAAAATTTTTTAAAAAAAAAATTAACTTTTTTAAAAAAAAAACCCCTTCCCCCCTTTTTTTAAAAAAATTTTTTTTTAAAATTTTTAAAAAATTTTTTTCCCTTTTTCCCATCCCCGGGGGGGAAAAAAAAAAAAAAAAAATTTTTTTTTTTTTAAAAAAATTTTTAAAAAAACCCTTATAAAAAATTTCCTTTTTTAAAAAAAAAATTTTTTTTTAAAAAATTTTTTTTTTTAAAAATTTTTTTAAAAGGTTTTTTTTGGGGGAAAAAAGGGAATTTTTAAAAATTTTCCCAAATTAAAAATTTTGGGGGAAAAATTAAGTTTTTTTGGGTTTTTTTTAAATTTTAAAAAAAAAAAAATTTTTTAAAAAATTTTAAAAAAGGAAAAAAAAGTTAAAAGAAATTTTTTTTTTTTCCCCAAAAAAATTTTTTTTTTTTAAAAAATTTTTTTTTTTAAAAATTTTTTTTAAAAACCAAAAAAAACCCCCAAAAAAAATTTTTTTTTTTTTTTTTTAAAAAAAAAAAAAAAAAAAAAAAAAAAAAAATTTTTTTTTTTAAAAAAAAAAAAATTTTTTTTAAAAAAAAAATTTTGTTTTTAAAAATTTTTTTAAAAAGGGTTTTAAAAAAAAATTTTGGGTTTTGAAAAGGTAAAAAAAGGGAAAAAAAAAGGGGGTTTTAAAAAAAATTTAAAAAAAAATTTAAATTTTTAAAAAAAAAAAAATTTTTTTTCCCAAAATTTTTTAAAAAAAAAAAATTTTTTAAATTTTTTTTTTTTTAAAAAACCCCCAAAAAGTTTTTAAAAATTTTTTTGGGCTTTTTTTTTAAAAAAAAAAAATTTTTAAAAAAAGGTTAAAACCTTTCCAAAAAAATTTTTTAAAAATTTTTTTTAAAAAAAATTTTTTTTTTTCCCCTTTTTTTTGGGTTAATTTTTTTTTTTAAATTTTAAACCTTTTTTTTTAAAAAATTTTTGGGGGAATCCCCCTTTTTGTAATTTTTAAAAATTTTTTTTTAAATTGGGGTTTTTAAAAACCTTTTTTTTTTTTAAAAAAAAAAAAAAATTTTTTCTTTTAAAAAAATTTTTAAAAAAATTAAAAAAAAAAATTTTTTAAAAAAAATTTTTTAAAACTTTTTTTTAAATTTTTCCCCCCTTTTTTTAAAAAAAAAAACCAATAAAGTTTTTAAACCCCTTTTTTTTTAAAAAAAGGGTTGGGGGGGTTTTCCCTTTTGGTAATACGATAGGCCGTCAAATTCAGCTTGTATCTCCTCCAAACATAACATTCATCAAATTTTTATTCTGCTTACTGAAACTTCTGTTCTTTTTAAAAGCTATCTTATTTTTCATTTTTTTTCACATTTTTAATTTTTGGGGTTTTTTAGGTTTAAAAAAGTTGCCATTAATTTTGGCCATCAAAAAAACCCCGAGGGTTTTGTTAATGAAAAAAACGCTTTAGGCCCTCACATTTTCATATTAGAATGCTATGGTAAAGATGGTGAAAATCACTTTTCTTTTTAAACCGGGGAAAAAGACAAACTCTGTAGAGCAGGGGTGTTAAACTCGCGGCTCACAACGAACATTTTTAGGGCCTTGCCAGTATATCGGCACACAGTAATATACAGTTATACCCCGCACTTTAACGATAGGTGGTACCGAGTGACAACCGCGTAAGTCGGGGTATGATTTAGCATATGAATACGTATAAATTATTTTTTTATTTGCAGCCGGAGACGAAAGAAAATAATAATTAAAGAAAAAAAGCTTAGTAAAACCTTAGATAACATGAACACAAAATCGCAAACCAAAGTTTTTTTGATGTAGAAAGTTTCATAAAATCTAACAAAGTAGTCTGTTTGTCAAAGATTTTTTTTTCTTTTTTCTACCGCAAAATTTTCTCGTAGCATGCTAATACAGTTGAGCCTCTATATTGCGAATTTTTTTATATAGCGAACTTTTTCTTGGGGAACCTTTAACATTTTCAAGATTTTCTTTTTGTAAAAAAATCCCCCCTCTTTTTAAAGAAGTGCATTTTTTTATATAACGAACTTTTCTTTTTTTTTATTCAAATTTTTTTTCTCCCCGTTCTTTAATATTTCTGAAACCATTTCCAAAAATTAAATTTTCTTTTTTAAAAAATTTTATGGTGGTCATAAAAACTTGAACTGGTTTTTTTAGATACTAACTCACTGGGGAAAATTTAAAGGTTTTTCTGGGCGTTTCCCTCAAAAAAGTGCAAATTTAACCCAAAATTTCCCAGTTCCTTTTAAAAATCTTTTGATATCTTCCCCCTTTTTCCCCCCAAAATGCGGTTGTCCCCTGTCCCCGTGTTTTAATTTATAAAATAATGTATGTTTATTACCCGTATGATTTAAATTATAAAAAAAATCCTTAAAAATTTATTAATTTTGGGATAAAAATTTTTTTTTAGTATTGAAAATACAGTGAATTCTTCGATAATCTTTTTTCTTGTTTTCCTTGCAGTTTTTCTTTCTTTCTTTTCTGATGGGAAGATATATAAATTAAACATATATTCCTTTAAAAAAAGGCGTGAATAATTACTTTTTTAAATATATATTGTTAATGAATTTAAAATTTATTTTAGGTGGTTTATAAAGTATATTGAAAGATGAACCTCTATGTAACGAATTTCCCATTTAACGAACTTTTTTCCTGGATGTAGCGACTTCATTATATAGAGGTCCGACTGTAATTTTTTGTTCCTTGTTTTGTTTCAAAAATAAGCTCATCGTTGGAATGTATACTTTCTAAAATTTTTGTAACCTTCTCACTTTGTAACTTCAGTCAAATTCCCGACCATCATTCGATATTCTAATTGAAATAGGTCTAAAGATTGAAGTTCTTCAATGTTTTGCTCTTGCACATACATTTCCATGAACTTATCAACTATCGGCTCCCCGATTTGGGGAAACCAGCAGTTTCTTGAATATCCCTCCTATGCACCAAAAATACATTTGCCTTTAGCAATAACGAAACTTTTTTAAAACAAATTACCAATTTCCGCCAATTTTTCCCCAAACAAAAGACGAAACTTGGAAAATTTTAAAAAACGTTTTAAACCCCGGGGTTTTACGGGGGGGGCGGGAAATTGAGGTATTACTGTAAAATAAAATAAAATTTCTCCCAAAATAGGAAAGATAGTTGCAGAGAGGAGATGTCAAAGTTCAACAAAACCATTTTTTTGTAAAAGCAAAAGCTGAAATTGAT
The DNA here is from genome assembly GCA_019973955.1 of Trichonephila inaurata madagascariensis. Taxonomy (NCBI): domain Eukaryota; kingdom Metazoa; phylum Arthropoda; class Arachnida; order Araneae; family Nephilidae; genus Trichonephila; species Trichonephila inaurata. The sequence continues at coordinate 83,891 of BMAV01005873.1, forward strand.
GCTAAATACTATCAGAATCTAATTTTGAAGCCCATGATCAAAGAAAGTAAACGCCTTTACCTTCAAGAAAACTTTGTTTTTCATCAAGATTCTGCACCAGATCTTACTTCAAAACCAACCATACAATTGCTGAAAGATAAAAAATAAATAAATAAATTTTCTCCCTCCTAAGATGACTACCACCATCCCTCTGACTGTTTCTTATGATTAATTTTTTTTCAGGATCCTTAAAAACTCAATTAAATAAGCGTAAAAATAAGAACCAAACCCAAAGGGCTTAAAAAACAATTAAAGAGGAAGTTGAAAAAAAAATACCCCCAAAAAATGGTCCCAAAAAAACCTTTTTGGGTTCATCTAACATTTAGTGGGAAAATTAAAAACAAAGGGGGAAAAACATCCCAAAATTTCATGTAAAAAAACTTAATTCAAAAAAATAATTTCTAATATTCTGGGGGTTGGTCACACTATTTTTTTAATCAACCCTTAAAAAAGAATAAAAGAATTAGAAATACTTAATGTTTTTGTCCTGTCACTTACTTATGTCCAACCTTTCCTATTACAGGAGAAATTTTGATATTATTTATATATTTTTGTTTGCCGATTACGGCCGGGGAGCCCAAAAATTTTCCCGTGGGGGGGCCCCAAGTTTGAACCCTGCTGTAAATGAATCATTAAAATAAGCATAAAGATGTTTCCTTAAAAAGAATGAAAATCGTAATTTTAGAGAAACTTTAATTTTACTCTTTCAGTCGCTGACGGTATTGGACGGATCACATAATCCTGTCGGGCTTTAATCTTTACTCAGTGAAGTTTAAGAAGACTTCACTCTCTACTCTCTCTCTCTGACTTTAGAAAAATTCTACCATTGCCCAGTATTTATATACAATATTTAAAGTGAAAGAGAAATTATTGTTTTATAGGAAAATTACACTTTAATGTGAGAAATAGTAAATATTAATATTAAAAGAAAATAAATTATAGTTTTAAAAAAACTAAAAAACACGCTTTTATAGTGAATCGAACTAAAAAGTAAAAAAATAATTCTTAATATAAGAATAAAATGATTAACGAGAAAATTAATGTCATCGGGATAAAAGCGTGAGGGGCTTTATTTTAATTTTTTGTTAAAATTTTTTACTAGTTCTTTTCCCAAAAATGCTGAGTTAGTGAAAAAATGTAGTACCAAGCACACCCCAACCCCCTTTTTTACCACAATAAACTTTAAATTTTTTCTCGTTAATCTTTTTATTTTTATATTAAAAATTTTTTTATTACTTTTAGTTCGATTCACTAAAAGCGTGTTTTAGTTTTTTAAACTGTAATTTTTTTTCTTTTTTTTAGTTCAATCTACAAAAAAAGCCTTTTTTTTGTTTTAAAACTATCTTTTTCCCTTTGTTGTTTATTCTTAGTTTGATATTTGGGGTAAATTATGGGCGTTCGGGAATTAGTTTGCTCTTTTTGGGATTTTAAATTAATGGACCCGAAGGATATTTATTCTCTCCTTTCGAGACCTCGGTTGCTATAATGTTTTCGTATCATCACTTCTAAACGTATTGCTTTATAAAATAAAAATATTTAGTGTTAGAACAAAAAATTTTTTTTTATTCATGCACGAGTCTTTTTTTATTTCCATTTTTCAGGAAAACTACCACCCACCCCCCTACCTTTTTTCAAAAAAAAGAACACTTTTTGTTTTATTTTTTTTTAACCAGAGCCTATTTTGGGGTTTTTTAGGTTTGCACCTTTTTTTTCCCCGAAAACGGGAATAAATCCAAATCTAGAAATGGCATAGGGAATTATCCTAAATCAAAAAAATGGTTTATCAATTGTCCCAAAACAAAACGATATAATTTTGTCAAAATCTCGAAATTTAAAATTTTAATTAAAAAAATCCGATAAGGAAAAGAAAAAAAAATTATGAAGTTATTGTATTTCTGGACCCTTAAAAAATGTGAAAAATTTCAAATTGTTGCCCTTTTTAAATGAGTAAAATCGGTTCAAAGTTTCCCATTACATACAAGGAAACATAAAAGCGTTAAAAAAAGGTTTTTTCAAAAAAGCTACTAAAAGCAACTTAAAAGAGATCGAATTTGGGGGGGAAACAGTCAATTAATGGCAGAAAAAAATCAAAATTTCCCTAAGGAAAACCGAAATCATAAATTCACTAGCGATAAAAAGCTTTTTAAATTGGCCGCAAAAGGTTGGTTATTTGGGTTTTCTTTCCAGAAAACAGTTTTTTCCCTCAAGTCGTCCCTGTTTAAGTGGAATGTAAGAATTCCATAGGTTTAATATTATTCTTGGATTTATATATATATATATATAATATCCAAATGGCTGGTAGAAGGAAGTCTTAAAGAAATAAACCCGAATTGAGAAAAATTATTTTGAATTCAAAAAAGTTTGTGGGCTTTAAAAAAGTTGTTAAATTACAAATTAAATTTACTATTGAGAGAAAGAGATAACTACCCTATTTTGGGTATTTTTCTTGGTTTTTTTTATTTCTCTCTATCTCTCTGTCCCTCTTCTGGTGATTTCTTAGCAATTTAAGGGTTTAAAGGGTGTTTTCGATTAATTTGAATAGGACCCCAAATTTTGGGAAAATTTTTCAGATATAAAAGAAGAAAAAAAAAAAAAGATTTTTGGCCCCTTTTCCTTTTGACGTAACCGCATCCCATCCGGGGGGCCGATACCGATCCGTAGATCAAATGGTGCCGGGCCGCCTAAAGAACATATTGCCATTTTATTTAAAGTGGCATTTTGTGTTTGCAAACCCCCGGAAAACTTTATTCATTAAAACTTTTTCATTTTGGGGTAACTATATTTTATTTTTGAAGGCATATTTAAAGTAACTAAATTAAAATTTTAAATAAAAAAAATCTAAAAATAAACAATCAACTTCCCCCCCTTTTGCGGGGCCCCGGGAAAATTTTCAAATTTACCCGGGGCCGCAGCGATAAAAATTGGGGCGCTTTTTTTTTTCATACTTCCATTTTTTAAAAAGTTGATTCATTTTTTTTGGTATAAAATTTTTTTTTGTATCCCTTTTGATGTTAAATGGGCTTTGCCTTTATTAAAAACAAAAAAAAAATTCACGGAATAGAAAAATTTAAAAAAACTATATTGTTAAAATTTTGAGTTATAATCCGCAAGTTTGGGGTTTTGTCATTTTTCTGTCTGAAAATGTGCTTCGCGTTTATTAATTTCTACTTTTACCAAGCGCCTTAAAAAAGAAATAGTTATTTTTAGTATACCATTTTAAAAAGAATAAATAAATAAATAAAAAGTTCTAAAATATAAATTACACAAAAATAATGTAACCCTAATTATAATAAATATAATAATCATTATCACAAATAATTTGATTTCTTTAACGTAACATTAAATTTTTCTGAAAGGTAATTTTTTTAAAAACTTTTTTTTTAAGGGAAAAAGATATCAACAAACACACACGCGATTAAAATGCTTGGGCTTTTCAAAATAATTCTAAGATTAGTAATGTTTTTTTGAGTCAATTGTGTTTTTAATAATTTTTGTTTCTTCTTTTTCAGTTATAATAGGCGTAGTTAGTGCCGCTATAATATATCAAATAATTACGGCTGTGGGAACTGATTGGACAGATGCAAGTAAGTTGATATCCACGTATGTGTTTTTTTGCCTTAATTTCACCAATAATACGTCAATATACAGGTATTCCCCCTATTTTTGAACCCAATAGGCTCTAAAAGGTTGTGCTGAAAAAATATTGAAACAATTCACGTTTTTAAAACTATTTACAATAACGAGATTTGTTAGCAGGTAAATAAATACACACTTTAGTACTTAGTATTTTCTTAACATTTTTTTTTTTTGTCAAACAGTTGAATTGTTCTTTTTCTTTTCTTTATAAGAACTGTTTGACTACGTTGTACATTTTTTTTTTTTTATCTTTCGTTCACGAAAATCAATCTTTTAGGAAAAAGACGAAAAAGCATGATGAAGAAAGTAATTACTTTTATTGAAATTAAGAGTGTATCCAGTTCAAACACAGATAGTTAAAAGATTAAAAATTTGAGGCCGCAGGAATCATCAATGGCTGGCCATTACACAATAATTAGGGAACACCACCTCCCTTCTGGCAATGTATGCTTGTATAAGTCAATGGAAGGAGTAATAAAGAATGCTAATCTCATCTTCGGATATATTCTGACAAGTATTCATTATTTGTTGTGATAAATTGCAACATTTTAGAGTACCCGAAACTGGTGATCTACCATGTCTCCTACCTGTTCGATCGGTCTGGTGTCCTTGCTAACTAAGGAACTGTATCAACAGTGGAAAAATTGTCTACAGATATGCTAGCGGCAGTTCTCCGCAACCTTTTTATCGCTGCGGACCGGTCAACGTTTGATAATTTTACCGCGGCCCGCCGAGGGTGGGACACGTTGATTGTTTATATTTTAGATTGTTTTGATTTAACAATTTTAATTTAGTTATACATTTAAATATGCCTTCAGAATAAAATATAATTACACCAAAAATGAATAAAAGTGATTTAACGTGGAATATAAAGTGATTTCCGTGAAAAGTTGCGCAAATCCGAGAGAAATGCACCACTTTAAATAAAATGGCAATAGTTTAATGTTCTTTAGGCGGCCCGGCACCATTTGATCGATGGACCGGGTGTTGCGGATCACTGTAGCTAGCGGAATGGGGCCTACCAGTAGCGCACACAGAAGTTTTCCAAGGGGGGTCCAGGGTCGAAAGTTCACCATTCTTGTATCGTGCTCCTTTTGATTTTGTCGATTTTGGGGAACAAAAAACAGTAAAAAACTAATTATTAAATAAATAGTTAGTATTAATTAATAAAACTAATAATTAAAAAAAATATTTAATTAAATTTTACGTATTATATTCTTAAAATTATAATCAATCGGGAAAAAAATTAAGGGCTTGGGGGTCCGGGCCCCTGGAACCTTTGTTGCGCCACTAGAGCCTACTGTTATCTTCTTGGAAAATAGCTTAGAATGACAACAATAGACCTGCGACCATCTACATGAAAGTAATAAAATCGCAACTGTTATTCATCAATATGTCATTGAATCATTAAGAGGAGTCAGAAACCTCTATACCGACAATGTTAAATTGGTTGTTTTCGATTACCTTTTTTCTCAAAATCTGTTATATGTACATGCTTGAAAATTTTCATAGAATTAAAGTACACCTTTCTCACTGTATTGAATCGAGCTTTTGGCTAATTTTGAATTTTTTAATAATTTATAAAATATTTTATCAAACGTAGGGAAATTCGACCCATTTTTCTCATACAAAAATTTGTAAAAAATAAATTTTTGAGTTTTTTACAAAAATTCCATTTTAGTATATATTACTCAACACTATAAATATGTCATAAGAAACTTACATACCTGTGAACATTGTTTTCGCAGAAAAGTTACATCGAACATCAAAAATTTACATTTTGAGATAAATGAACTTAAATGTATTATTACTTTTTTATTAAAACACATTCCTCCCCATACTCCAAATGATCTTCATTTTTTGAATCCTCTCTCTTTCTTTTAAGTCTTTTTTCATTCCTAACTTCCTTTGTTTTTTGTAAACATGTTTGTTTTTAGTCTTTTACAGCCTCTGTTTGTCGAGGCGCTCAATATTAAATTTTCGCATGCTTCATGTAAAGTCATTTTCATGGGAAATCTCGGGATAACAGGGTTTTTTTTAGCGGTGTTTCAATTATTTATTTTTTTCTGAAGGAATGCATATGTTTTCCATTAATGAACCACGTAATGGCTAAAATTTATCAAGATACGGGAGAATAATTACTCGGAAGTGCGCACGTTTTTGGAAAACACATCAGTACAAATATAAATTTTTAGTTCGATATGTATGTATGAAATCGTGGACTACCTATATAATCGAATTGTCCAAATAAAATTTTTATTCAGCTAATATTGCTTAAGGTATCCGACTACGTTCGGAACCGTGATTTTCTAAAAATGTATAAATGGATAATATTTATGATATTTAGTGTCACTTAGATTAGAATACGTATAAAAATTGTTCTAAGAATATTATTATAATAAAAAATGATTTAAATACAATATTTTGACAAAAAATTAACATTGAATGACCTATTTTCAAAACATTCTCCTTTTATGGAAAATGCTTCTATAAGAAAATATTTTACCTGTGTATAGCTCAGACCTCTGTGCAGAGCATGAACTAAGATTTTAGAAATATGTACGGTAGAAGTGGATTTTCCATATTTTAATATAACAAGGGAGAAATTTCAAGGGAAAAAAAGCCGATATATTATTTCAGTTGGTAGTAACTCCAAAAATAATGTAAATTTTTCAAAAATCTGGCTCAGGCCCTCTGGAGAATCTTTCTTTATATAAACAAAATATTATTATTATAGAAGTATTTTTCATAAAAGAAGAATGTTTTGAAAATAGGTCATTCTTTCATTTTTTGCCAAAATATTGCATTTTAATAATTTTTAGTGTAATAAAATTTTTAAAACAATTTTATACATGTATTCTAATCTAAGTGACTCTAAATATCATGAATATTATCCGATTAAGCTCTTTTTTAAAATCACGGTTCCGAACGTAGACGGATATCTTAAGGAATATTATTAGATTTAAAAAATACATACAGCTACAATTTACAGCATTTATTTGCCACAAACTATTATGATTGATATACAGTTTTAGTAGTTTTTCTTTGATTCTAAGACAATCACTATAACTATATAAATGATTTAATTTGGTTTAGAATGGAGCTTTAACGAAAATTTGTTAACATATATATAATACATATGCTATATAACATATATGTTATGCATATGAAGTATTCCAGATATGAATTACATTCCTGAAGCATATATACATGCTGTTATAAAATTCTCCTCACGATGTGCAGTTGCTGCTATCTAGAAACTAATCGTCCTGCCTCAGACAATTGACCGTTTTTCTTTATGAAATACCAGACATTTTGTAAAGGAACCGAAATGCCAGTCAGGTTTTTGAGAAATAACCATAGCAACAGTAAGAAAAACTTATGGTTGATGACCTTACTCAACCTAAGCTTCTAAACCGAAGGTCGGCAACCTACGGCACGCATGCCACATGTGGCACGCGGTACAATTCTCAGTGACACTATACACTACTCTACACATTCATAAATTTTTGAGTGGATGGAAGTTGATAAATTTGTAATGGGCTTTTTTCAACAAATATCTTCAGAATTATGGACATTACGAAAAAATCTGAAAGATAACTCTAAATATAAATCTACAGCTGTTTTGTAAATTATTGAATGTCATTGCTGGAGAGATTTAATTGTTTGAAGAGAAAAAATTGCATGAGCTCTGCTTTCCGCTTTTGGTTCTATACATCTAAGAGAAAAAAAATCTTTCCTTATATGACAAATATTTCGAGTCCGCCAAGAAATTGTTTAACAACTGAATGCTCAGAATCTCCGTGTCAAATTGAGTCACAAATAATACCTCTGATGTTGTGATATGAAAGCAGAGGGGTGCAAGCATTAGGTTCGTAGTAAAATTTTTTAGTTTTTATTTAACTATAATAATGGGAATTACTTTTTACTTTATGTAGTCTATTTCTAATTTTACTATACAGAGATGTTTAAAAATAATACATGGACAACTTTAATTTTTTTATTTTTGTTGAAGGAATAATTAAATTTTATGCTGTGCTTATTTTTATGTTAAGAAATATATTTAAATGACGCAAAATTTTAATAAAAAATAAAACAGTAAATCTCTATATTATTGACCTCTATTCTTTAACTCTGCATGTATTTTGGCTAGAATGGAATTGTTTCAAAAATGGCACGCTGAAACATATTGGTAGATTGGTTTGGCATGCCACAGCCAAAATGTTTCCGACCCCTGTTCTATGCCAAGAGTGAAGAGCCTTCTGTTGGAAGGTCGCTTTATATAATCTATTTAGGCCTATCTAAAAACTCCAATATGCATACAATTGTATAATTGGTGGTGGAATTTACGGGTGTGAAGTTATTTTCTGTAACTATTACAGTTCTAACACTCTTAGAAAAAGCAGATTCATACAAAAAGAATAAAGAAAAGAGCTATAGTTCTTTTTATTGAATTAAATGATTTTACGGACTCAACTTGATAGGTAAAACCGAAATAAAAAAATACAGCAATTTAATAACTTGACAGAAAAAGTAAAATAGGCGAGTTAAAACTGATTAATTCATGATGTACTATCAGGGCCAATCCTAGCACGACACTTGGGTGGCCATAACAATAGGTGACCGAAGGCCACATATAGTTCTATCAATAAAGCGAATTTTTCAAAATAAAACTTATATTAAGTCGAATACATATGTGTGCTGAATTTTAAATAGTCATTGCAAAAATCAAAGTAAGGCCCGATTTCCCGATAGCATAACATAGTTTACGAAAAATACAATGTTAGTGCACAGTGTGTTGGTCTATTGTCTATTAATGTCGACTCTTTACACCAGTAGCGCACACAGGAATTTTTCAAGGGGGGTCCGGGGTTGAAAGTTCACCATTCTTGTATCATGCTATTTTTGATTTTGTCGATTTTCAGGAACAAAACACAGTAAAAACTACTTTGAATAAATATAGCATAATCTAAAAATTAATCATTAATAACAAATATTTAACTAAGTTTCTATTATATACTTTAGAATTATAACCAATCGGAAAAAAATCAAGAGCTTTTGAGGGGGTCCGAACCTCCAGGACCCCTTGTAGTGCCACTGCTTTACACACATCCTTCATTTGAAAGCAAAATACGTGGCAGAGCTGGCAATAGAAAAAGTTTTTTAAAAATTGAAAGTTATCAAACATAAATTGTGCTCAGACTTAACGGACAAAAACCTGCAACATGTATTGAGATCGATTTGCGAAAACTAAAAGAAAGAGTGAGTTGAGAAACAAATGTCTCACTAATTAAATAAGTTAAACATTATTTGTTCATTGTATTACTATTATTATACTATCTAAGTTTGCATACATAAAAAACAATGAAAACAATAAAAAATTTTAATCTGTTTTAAATTTTCACTCCAGTAAATGTTTGTATTGGGTCCCAATGTAATATAAAGATACATATTTTTATATGTGGCCCGCAGGATTATGATATTTTTCCAAAGTGGCCCACGTAGTCATTTGGGTTGGCTAACCGTGCTAGTAGGTAATGTGCAAATTGCTTAGTTATGTGCAGTTTAACAAGTGCCTGGTATATAATGTGCAAAAAATTATCGAGGTAATTCACAGACTATCAAGGTAATTTGAGAAATGAAATAATTTTCCGAATTTTAACGGATTCACCTAGTTAATGTGCAAATTTCCAAGCTAATCTGCTGATTAACTAAATTCTGCACAAATCGATAAAATCAAAAGAAGCATGATACAAGAATGGTGAGCTTTCGACCCCGGACCCCCCACCCCCTTGAAAAATTCCTGTGTGCTACTGGTCTCCATTGTTGTAACAATGTAACTGTTAAAACAATGACAAAAGTTGTGTTGAAAATCAATTTTTCAGCCAAACTGGGTGTATATTATTATAACAATGCCGACAAATCAGGCTCTTTTTTCAATTCCTACTATTAGTTCCTCTTCTCTCTCTCTCTCTCTCTCTCTCTCTCTCTATATATATATATATATATATATATATATATATGTGGTATATTGAAGTAGTGTTGGCCGGTGTATGTAATTATCATTTTTGATGAAAATGATGTCTTCAGAATAGCCTTACCTCATTTATTATGAGCACACATCAGCAGATTAAAGCACAATTACGTTACATTTTCACAATGAATAGACAGCGGCATTTTGGAGGACACAACACAAAGACAAAGAAAGCTGCAAGTATTTACAATATTACATGTTGGCGGCAAGCAGAGAAAGAGAACGATTACATCAGATTTTTGTTTATATACCAACAGTGCACAAGCGCGTGACTATTACGTAATATTAGTTCTGATTGACTAGAATGCGCGGGATAGGGATTTTGGTTTAGCCGATTACGATTAAGATTACAATGTTTATTTTTAAACCAAAGAATTAATTATTTATAGATCATTAAAAAGAATTAATTAAAAGTATGTTAGAGGGAATTATTACATATATATATCCTTCAAATTTTCAGTCGTTAATAAAATACTTTCTATTCATCCATTCAAAGTAGGAGAATTGACTTAATTTTTTTTTATATTACTTGTTTGTTTGTAATCGACAAAATCAAGAGAATATGTCTGATGGCGTATTGGGGGACGATACTAGAATGGTGGACTTTAGATCTCGGACTCCCCTCCCCCTTTAAAAGTTTCTGTATGTGCCACTGCTTGTAACACATATCGTCGCTCTCATTATCAGACTGCGTAACTCCATTTGGGATGCTAATTTGACACAGTAGAGCTGGGCGTCAAGTTGTTGTTTATGTTCGCCGAGATAGGTGATAATATTACAATATGGTTTACTTTGATATATTTATTGTGCGATATTGTTACAAATTTTGTGTCATGAACGCTTAAAATAGTGTAAATAATTTATATCTGGTAGTGTAATAATTAATGGTAGTGTATACTTTCTGTTGCATTTATTTTATGTTAAAATCTTGCCACCACCTCTCCCTTCGAAATCTAGTTTTATTATGAAATAAAAAAAATAGTGATTACACTGATCGAAGGAATAAATTAAAAGCGGAGCGCGTACTGAGGCATAGCGTAGACAAAACAAAAGGGAAACGCTATGCCGTCATCTTGGATTTCACGTAACCCGACAACAACCGCTGCTTGGCACGATTAAGGAATCACGCCAAAAAGCACTTGGCGCGTTGCACTCCTATATCAAATCAGTTACACCAGTGGAGTTACGCAGTCTGATAATTAGGCCGACGAAATGCATAGTTTTGTTAATTTATTGTAATCGAAAACAAATGGTAATCCTTTGCAGCTTCCCTTAGGAGCATCGGGAATCCTTTCGATGATCTGAGCATGTGGGTAAAGAATCTGTGCGAATCCATACCAGGTATCCGTCTTATGTATACCAAAGGAGATGGATTTCCTCTCGCGGAGCTAAGCCTCTGGGACACAGTTTTAGGCTGCACATTCTACAGTTTAGGTTTCGTGGGCCTGCTTTGGTGTAAGTAAACTTTAAAAAAATAATTTCTTTTATTTAACAAATTGATTTGTATTTGATACTTCAGATACTATATATACAGGGTGGTCTCGAATTCATGGTACAAATTTTAAGGGTAGATAATGGTTATTGTAACAATAAATTTATTGTTTTGGAATGTATGGGGGCAAGTGACGTGGTGAGGTGCAGATAGGGAAAATAAAAGAAAAGAGAAATGGAGTAATCGATTGGTTGCGTTGCCGGTAGAGGACAATGGATGTCTAGCCACCGTTCAGCATGATGCATCTCAGTAAGGGAAAGCTCTATTTGCATTTGGGATGACGTCTACGATGGGAGACTTACGTATGCCGAAGAAACAGACATGTACTGTAAGGGCGCCCCTCTCGGGTGCCCTTCTGCTTGATTATCAGCGTGAGCTAGAGGTGTAGAAATAATGGAAGAACTAAAAGCTGCCATGATCTTAATTTGACTTTATTAAGATCTTAAAACTTAAACATCTAACAAATTAGATAATAATAATATATGAGAGAGAGTCTACGGTGGTTAAACACACAATATATATATATATATTACCGAAATAACGTAACCCGGTCCACTATCAATAATTAACTCACCTAAACTCAATTCCAATACTATCCCAGATCTTAATATTAAATAGTCACTCCTACCTAAATTTCGATCGACCGATCCAATCCTACTGGAAGTTGCGTATTTACTGGAGTGCAATGGTATGCACCTTGACCTAATAGCTCTATGTCAGGAATAACTTCTGTTAGCTGACCCTTAATCTTTCTAAAACCTCTTCACGCTTGAATCATTGATTATCATAACATTCCTCAAATTGCCACACCGCTTACTCTAACTTCTGATATTTAAAAGCTTCCTAATTTTCATCTTTCCTTCATGCTTCACTTCTTGGGTTTGGTCGGAAAAGAGTTGCCATTCATTCTGGCTCCAAAGAACCCAAAGGAGATGTTAATAAAAAGACGCGTGAGCCCGTCAAAGTACGACCGTGCAAATGGGGACGGCAGAGTTGCGCTACGATTGTATCTTTGAGAGTGCACGCCAATCGCTTCACTGACGCTGTAAAGCATGTATCGTTACTGGTGGACGAAATTTTGAACAGTTAATGTAAACATTTCACTTGTCAACGACGCTTTCAATAAACACTTTGTCTTGCCTTTCGTCTCTCATTTTTTATGTTTGTGCCTCACCACGTCACTTGCACCCACACATTCCTATTCAATAAATAATTGTTATAATGTCCTGTACCTATCCTTAAAGTTTGTACCATGAATTCGGGACCATCTTGTATATAATCATTGTAAAAATTTGCATATCTTCATCGAAGGTGGGATCTAAATATGATAATCAAAAGTGGCCCTGTGTGTGCTGTACTAAAACTCAAATTAAATCTAATAAAACTCCCATTTAAGTTGAATGAGTTAGTGATTTATTGCTGAAAGTAATTTGTAGAAAAATTATACTGCAGCGTCCCGAAAACACGGCTTAATGTGGACTAAAGGGTGGCCGGGTTTGTGAAAATGTTGGGTCTTCAAAAATGGGTCTATAAAATAAATAAATACGAGTGTTTCCTCAGAAAATATTGTACTGCACTTTTGTGTATCGTTTGCTTGAGTATACAACAGAAAGAAAAATGTCGAAATGCCTTTAAACAAAGGAAAAGTGCGCACATTAAGAAGACATAAAACATTTACTGCGTGAAAATGAAAATTAATGAATATATGCAGTCAATTCTCGCTAATTCAAACCTTCTACAATTCGAACCTCTCACTAATTCGAAGTATATGCTCAGCCCCTAGGAAAACTCTTGATATTTCGAACTAAAACGATACGTTTTGGTACACTTAATATTTCAAAGTAAAATCTGCAGCTGGTCAGACTACAACAAGCGATAATTCGAAGTTATCTTGTATAGCTCTCGACAATTCGAACACTCTCTATCATGTAGAGTCCTGTAGCAAACAGGTTTTTTTGTGCTGTATTGCCTCAAGCAAAAAGACACTTATTGCTTTCCTTCTTCAAGTGGACAATAGACCGGCCGCACTTGTTGTCAGCCGTCCATATCTTTCGTTTAACACGTGGCCTTGCTACACATGTGTTCAGAAAGATGGTCCGCTATTGTGAAGACGAGATGCATAGGATTGTGTATTTTGGGCGGGAGTGACATGACGATTTATGACTCATCTGAGTGATTTATGGCATGTGGCACCAAATAGAGCATGGACCGGACTGGACCCTGTCTTGAAGATCCAATAATGTTGGAGGCGGTGTCTGAGGGAACCATTAACAGATCAAACAGATTTTTTTCGTCACAAAAGATTAATTATGTACAATATGTATTCTTTTATTAATTGTTTTTAATACATAAATGCATTCTTTTAACACAAGACTTTTAACTTCTAATATTTATACTGTTTTTAAAAATACTTTAAAATAATTTTTTGCATATATACAATTGTTGTGAATCATTACATAGTTCCAAATTTAAATGTGCTAGAAGAAAATTTCTCTTCGTGTATTTTGAGAGTTTTTTCCTACCTTCTTGATAATTCAGAGTTATCATTGGCCCCACCGACTTCGAATTATTGAGAGTCGACTGTGGTATACGGTAACTTATACCTGATTAGACACACCTCGGAAGAATACCTTATGAAGGCATAAAGTTGTCTATAAGGAAAATTAAGTAGATTACTTTGAAAAAACTGGCTACTTGTTTTAGAGAAATACTTAATGCCCTGTTGTCTTCCGTACTGCACTCTGCGTTTTGCTGTCTCATCACAAAGACGACGAAAGAACAGAAGTCCATTATCGACGCACCTTGTTCAAAATACAAAGGGCGGTTTCAATAACCTTTAGTCCCTCCCTATGTGCTAGAGCATAAAATGATACTTCAGGGGAACATTTTGGTTACATTTTAATGACAAAAAAAACTGTTTGGAAGTGATACAGGATTTTTAATATAATGTGTGGTCCCTCCTCGCTACTAAGACTGCCACACATTTGTTTTGTATGGACTTTGGGGAATACTGTTTCACTCTTGAATAAGTTTGATGCTAATGTTCTCTAAGTAACAGGAGGCATTGGTCTTGCAGAAACGCTTTATCCGAATGTGTCACAAACATGCCAGATCGGATTAAGATCAGGAAAGCATGCTAGTTACTCCATACACTGCAATGTTTCAGCTTCAAGAAAGTTCTCCACAAGACTAGCTGTATGAGGTCTGGTATTATCTTGCATTTAAAGAAAGAAATCACCAATAGCTACAGCGTAAGGCACGACATGGATTCTCAGGATCTCCTCTGCATATCTCTGAGCCGTCAAATTGCCATTCTGAATGATATGTAGATCAGTACGTCCACTTATGCTAATTCCAGCCCATACCATTAAACCACCTCGTCTGAATGTGGTCTTTCCTGAACGAATATAAGGTTATTTAGAGCAGGGACGTCTTAAGACGACTTGTGGCCCTCGGGCCCCTACACAAACACAGGCCCTACCTATGACCCTTAAAAGTAGACAAGATGTGGAATACGTTATCAAATACTCGTACAAACAATAACCCGAAACAAATAAATGTGCATGACTTACAATCACACAAACTGACTCGATCGACTGCCGCCTTTTGACTGAATGAGTAATGATAGTGTATGGTGGTAGGCTTAGGCCTATACATGGACGACGGTCATCACATATAGCCAGTTGATATGTCGTCCGAAATTCCCCGTTTTTGGAGAATACAACCGTAAATAACATTTGACCTTTGAAATTATTCGGATCATGATCTTATTAAAGCTGAGTCTAGAACGAGGCGAGGGCCCCATTGTGGCCGAGGCCTTGGGTCCGGGCCCAGTTGGCCCATGCCTTTAGACGCCCCTGAATTAGAGTACCCCTTTCTCGCCATACTAAAACACGTGTGGTGTCACACTCTAAACTGACTCAGGGCACGTCCGTAAACAGCACTTGACACAAATCATTTTGCATACAATCTCGATATTGAACAGCCCACTTTCTTCGGTCCGCACGGTGTCTTGCTGTCAATGGGATACACACTGTTGGCCTACGTGCATGGAGCCTATATCGGATTGCTTAGCTTGAGACTCTTCGTCCGGTTGCCAAAAGAAACTGTATATGAATCTGTGTAGCTTTTGCTGTTCTGTCTCAACGAGCTGTTAGCAAGATGCATCGGCTATTATTTGCTGTGGTAGTATGTGGAGGGCCTTGTCCTGGCCAACGTTGAACAAGCTTTCTTCTTAGAATCGATACCATAGTCTTGCAATGACACAAGAAGGAAGATTCGATCTGAGCACCTTCCGTTCCGAAAACGATCGTTTTCGCGTGGTTGCTATTACTGGTTTATATCGATATTACACCGCCAAACAAACCCCATACCAGTGATTCGGCGAATAGGCGAACGAATGATAACATTATTCTTTGTGAGCGTGTGAGCAGTTGCGTCATTTTGTGGGTTGCGTCATTTTGTGTGACGGCTTAATTGCGTCATGAGTCTGAAAGCATGGTTGCTTTTGCGGTGGATAGATGGCGCCACGACTGCTGTGCGTGAAGGGTGTGGTTCTCTTTACACAGCCTGGGTCACCAACGAAGGAGGATTCGATCTGAGCATTTTCCGTTCCAAAAGCAAGCATCGTAGCCATTCCACCAAAACGATCGTTTTCGCGTGGTGGCTATTACTGGTTTATATCGATATCACACATCTTGCCACTCCAACAGCGTCCACTACAATTCTTTGTGTTTTCCCGGATCTTAATCCCCTGATAATACGTCAAGTCATAGATTTCGGTAGATCACGTTGTCGTGACATTTTCCAGTCTCCTTTCATCAAAACAACAGCCAAAGGTTGAATTTCACCACTGAGACAACGAAAAATGACCGCTTCTACGAAACTACGTTTTCTGCACTTATATACTTTTTCTGGTTTTTGACGTCCTTAACTTTGATTTGCATATGAAGCTTCTTGCTTTTTTGCTTTGATTTGCTTCTGTTTTCTGCTACACTTAAGTCTATTGATATTCTGTTTTACATTAGTTATCAGAAGAAATATTTAAGTAATTTCGTTAAATCCATGTGCTCCCCTAATTGTTTTCGAGCAGTGTATAATGTTGTTCTTAAATGTAATTGAGAGGAGAAAAATCGAGAATTTAATATTGAAATTTTTGTCGTGAGTAGGACGACATCTTTCTCTCACCTGGCCTCTACTTAAAAATTGAGGTCGCTAGAGGGCGCTTCTATACTTTGGTACAGTCAGTTGCAGTTATTATGACAAGAGTTGTCACAACTTTGCATAGGTTCCGCCTGGATCTGCACGGAAGAATAATTATAATTCACGAATTCATTGCATTTACTTTCTTTCCATATCTGTTTGTTAAATTGATTAATTTCTATTTCTTCTAATCGAGACTTCCTTTTCTTATACCTTCTAAGCTGAACGTTGATAATTAATTAATTACAATTATACTATTTTATTATTAATCTATCACGAATAAATATTCGGCTTTTCGAATTCTGGAACACAAATTAATCAACTAAACTAACTCTAATGCAAAAGTGCAAATTTAAAACTTAGCTTTTGATTGACCGTTACAACATACTGAATAAAAAATTTATGTTATTTTTTTTCCTCTGAATTTTTAACAGTTTATAAATGACAAAAAAAAAACACACACACACACACCAGTATTAAAATAAATGTGATGTTTTTTCCTAAAAAAATTCTTTTCATTTCAGTGATGACTCCTGTGCCAGATGTCAAATTTCATTTGTTCGTAATCGTAGCTTTTGATAATCGGACTCCTGGGCCAGAAGCTGATATTCAAGTGGTCAATGTGCCCATGTGGCATCCAGCGGGAGGAGAGGGACCAGTATTCAATCCTCCTCCTCCGCCTCCACCAGAAGCCTAAGAGTCTTCCCCAGCTTCGATCAGCAGTATAGAATATAATCTCATAATTTAATAAATTACTAATTGAAAGAAAATTCTTGATTAGGTTTAAAATAATAAATATCTTGTGCTTACAAATGACTGCAAGCTTTCTTAATTCGCAAATGTAAATCACGCTTGTTTTCTACGTAAGAACTTCCTTATAATATGGAATTTTGTCGCACTTCTAATCAATTGCACATCCCTTACCCCGGAACAATTACTTCTGTTACACTACTTTTTAGAGGTTGTCTACTACTTGGAGGTTGTCTACTATTTAGAGGTTGTAATATTTAAGTACCATATAGTACATCCGTGTAAAAGAGTAGAGAATTTTGGGGACTTTTTTGAAGCGAAAGCAAACGGGATTGGCTTAGAAAAACAGATCCTCCGCTGATCTCGGAAAAAACACAGTTCAAGAGAAAAGAAATTTTTTGAAGAACATTTTCCGTTAGCCATGAACAAGCTGTTTTTTTTTAAAAATCTTTTCTGGGTGTTTCAAACACCCAAAAAATAACTTTTACATAAAAAAAGAAGAAAAATCGCATAAATCCTTCAATATCAATGCCAAAATTTAAATGTTTCTAAAAAAATGTTTCTAATTTTTCGTTACTTTCTCATCTGCTTATTAAGGTGCCTAAATACATATACGATTATCCTGCAGTGAGTTTTTCCTCCCAGGTAAGAAACATACCGTAAAATCCGGCGTATAATGCACACCCATACTTTCAAGATGCATTTTTTAAGTTTACGTATATTCGCCGTATAACGCGCAACCCCTTTTTTATGAAGAAATCTGAAATATTATTATAGATGCTCTTATGTTTTGAAGTCATTTTTATTCAAGGTATTATCCCAAACTTTTGAAAAAATAGTTTACTTTTAGAAGTACAACTCTTTTAGTTCATAAGGCAAGTCATTTCTTTTAAATAAACAGTATTTCGATACATGTAGAAGTAAATATTTTTTATACTCATCTCTTTTGTTATTTTTAAAGCTATAATTTTTATACTCGGCGTATAACGCGCATCCTTATATTTCCATCTTATTTTTTGTGTTCAAAGTGCGCGTTATACGCCGGATTTTACGGTAAGTTGACGATCACATGCAATGTACAAATTTCTTTTTCTTCTAATTTTTCAAACAAAAGAAAAAGAAAAAAAAAGAAAAATTAAAGGGGGAAAAAAAAAGAAAAGAAAAAAGAGAGAAAGAGAAGAAAATGTCGCAGAAACAATGACTAGCTCAGATATTGTAAAATATAAGAAATGAATGAAATGCTTTAAGCGCTTCACGTTGTCATTTATTAAAGTAAAATTTCGCGTTACTTTTATTTGTGGAGAGAAACAGGGACCCACTTCCTGCCCTCCTATGTCCTAAAAATTGGCCATTACGGCAGAGGAGACTTGATGATATGAGCAGGCTGGATGGCCGCACATCCATGTCTTTGAAAGAGACACTATGAATGCTGTGAGGATATGTTCACGTTTTCCCGGGTGCAGTTGGTCCTGATTTTATTTTAATGGATGACAACGCGAGGCACATAAAGCTCATCTAGTCAACGAATTTCTGGAAAATGAAGATATTCGCCAAACGGTTTGGCCAGTTAGACCTCATCCGTATAGAGCAGAGGTCGCCAAAGTGGTGGCCCACGAGAAAATTTCGCTTGTCTCCCAGAAAAATGTATGCGGAATATATTTATTCATTAAATTAAATTATGCTTAAAGAGATGCATTGAAACATAATACAATTCATTACAATACGTGAAAAGTTATAAAAACGCTACTTCACAGAATAACGTCATTTCATAGGAATATATAATGCTAAAAGCTTGATATACATAAACCATTTTTTAATTGTTTTGCTTTTACAGTTTTTGTTTATTTTATTATGTTTTATTAATAAAGCTTTCATAACTTGGTTACAATAAAGGCTGTTTTCGCCATATGTACGAGGGTGAACTTGCCCAAAACATTTTCAGACAAAAAAAATTAATTTTTAAAAAAATAAGTGACATTGTAACCTGCATTTTTTTTAAAATAGTTTTTTTTAAAATTTTAAAATATTTCAAAAATTAGTTTTTTTTTAACATGTGAAGGGATAGCTCATTTAGTTTCGGTTTGGGGAAAAAAAAAAAAAACATTTTATAAAAGAACAAATTTTGTTAAAAATCGGATAAAAATGAGTATATGATAAAATAAGTGGTTTCTACGGATATGGTGAATATAATATAATGTTTGTGTGTGTGTGTGTGTGAGTACTTTTATATCTGAAAAATACTCCAAACTCGGCCCCTATTCTTTAACATTAGCCGAAGCTAGCCTTGTTTCATTTTATTAACTAGGTACATTTTATTTGTTCTTAGATCACAATTTTTTTTATATATATTTAACATTTGAAAAACCTATTAGTGGTCTGCGGGATTTAAATTATGAATTTACTGGTCCGTGAGGTCAAAAAGTTTGAAGACCGCTGCTACAAAGCATGCCTGGGATGCTCTGGCAAGGGCAATTGTAACTCGCACCCCTCCGGAAAAACTATCCAAGCCCTGAAAACAGAGTTGCTGAACAAGCGGGATCGATTGCCACAGGAATTCATAAATTCCCTTATTTCCAGTTTAAAATCGTAGTGTAACCCTGTTTATCTGAAAAAGGGGACCATAACCTCTATTAACCAATATTTTTTGTTACATTCTGTAACTGCTGTTTCATATCTTCCGACTTCGATGAGTGAGCATGATGATGCTTGTGTGTTTTAACTGTTGAATGGTCATTTTTTTGTGATATATCAGCCCTATAAACGTAGCAATCTTTGTTAAAATCTGTCCGGTAATTCTAGAAATAATCGACAAAATCTAAAAATTCCCTTAATTTTGAACAGCAGTGAAAAGAAAAATTAAACCACAAGAAAAAAATTTTTTTTTCTTACTCATTTAAAATATGTCATGTTTTAAGAGGTTAAAAAGTAAACAATAAAATACAGTACCTATATATAGTAAATCTCATACGGAATATCATAACAAGGAACTCCATAATCACTCCCCGAGATGAAAAAGGAGAAAACAGTTTTTATTTTTCCGATAAAGTAAGTGAAAAACCTTTAGTGTGTGATTATACTATCCTATATATTTAGAAATTTTTTCAAAGATAAGACTGAATATATTACTAAATACATGACATTTTAATCACGTTTGAATTTATATGAGGACCCAGATAATTTAAAGCTTTTAAATTTTCCTTTCTTTCAAACTTGTAAATTTTACGTATCTGAAAAGATTTACTAAGAATTTAAAACTTTCCCCGGTTGAAAAAAAAACTCTACATTACACCTTTGTAATGACAAAAGATACATAGAATTGATTGATTGATTGTTTACTGAAAGCACACCTGAAGCAAAACTGTAGATTGAGGATGTCCACTTTCCAAACTTCCGCATCACACCCACATAAGGACTTTGAGACTCGATAGAATTGACATAATCAGTTCCCCCACACGGCGATTTTACAGAGCAGTGGTTCCCAAACTTTTTCCCCTCATGGAAACCCTAGAACTTGAAGGTGCCTTCGTGGAACCCCTAGAACTGGAAAGTGTTTTCGTGGAACCCCATTCCATACACATACTTCGAAGAATATATCTCAGAATAATATTTAAAGTAGATCAACATGCTATGGGAACTTTATGTAAAGGCAATTAAAACAAGTAATATAAAAAAAAATTTTAAACTTCTAATTCCTTTAGATCAACAAAAGAAAAATTTTATTTTAGCTACTTTTTATTAAATATACAATTAAAATAATTTATATACATAGGGCAGAATCACAACATTAAGTGCTAATTAATTTTTTTAATTATCATTAAAGAATCATAATGTCATCCAAAACAATCATGTATATAAAATTTCAGCTCATTTGAGCGCTTTAAAATGTATTTTGTTAACTATTGAAAATTCCACCAAGATAAATAAATAAATAAACAAATGTATAGAGATTGTGAGCTAATAGTAGAATTGAAAAAGTAATGCATTTATTATTAAAAAAATATTATAGTCTAATTTTTTAAAATAATTTTATTCATTAATAATACTAATTTGTGATTCAAGTGTCACTTATCCATGCATTATTTAATAACTGGGATACGTGCTTTTTTTTACACAAACTATCAAAGTCTAGGTCTATTGAGATTAAATGTATGATCATGTTATATTCAGACTTTAATTTGTTGTATACTTTGTTTTTGTAGCCACTCACGTTGAGAAATATATTTCACTTAAACACAATGCTCTGAATGACATTAAAATGTTTATGGCTGTATGAGAAAACCTGTGTATTTCGTATGAATTTTCAACCTAAAATTTAGATACTTTTCTTGTTAAATTTAGATTATAAAATCAAATCTGTTGATATGTTGATAAGTTATTTCTTCTCCTTCATTATAGGTGTTTTTACCACAAATACAAAAAGAGGAATTTTCTATTAGAAAACTATTTAATTGGTGTGATGTGGTAGTTAGGAGAAGGGGGTTCCAGCTCAGGTGTCGTCCACGTCACTTGACCATGGTTCAAAATTACATGGTCCGTTGCCAAAAGCTGTCGTGTAGCTCAACAGTGCGACGTTAATATTCACTCACTCACTCACTCCAAAAAATACAGTACAATAGTTATAATTATTTTTATACTTAAAAATGCAATATCTGCCTATTCAATTAAAATTATAGCGTTATAATTAACTACTAACCACAAACAAATTTTGAAAATGTGTCCAAATGATGTAGTGTGAAAGAGTAAGTTTATTTAAGTACCAGAACCGATAAAAGCATTTATTTTAAAAAACGATCAATTTCTTACTACCAAATGTGCATAATAAAATCCTTTTAAAAAAAACAACACATTCACACATAAAGAGAGATTTATAACAACCCCTCCCTTCAAAACCTAGTTTTATTCTGAAATAAAAAAAATTAGGGATTATGCTGATCACAGGAATTAATTAGAAGCGAGCGCCTTGCGTAGCCAAAACAATAAGTGTTTCTTCACAAATAAAATATAGATACTGTATGCTGTCGTGGGCTTTTTCACAGCGCACGCCAGAATTGCTTACAGATGGCAGAATTTTTTCCTACTTACTTGACAAATATCGTTATATTTTGGACACTTCACACAATAATCTTTATAAATTATAGCCTGTGTTATTCTGATGTATAAGCTATATTACTGTAAAGTTTCATTAAAATCCATTCAGTTGTTTTTGCGTGAAAGACGGACAATTATCCTCACAAACTGTCGCATTTATAATATATATCTAGATTAGATAATGAAAGTTTAAAAAGTGTTGCCTAATAAAGCTATTATATATAAATAAAATTTTCAGTTTTAATGAGTAGAACGAGCTATAGATACTTGTAACTATATAAACTTGATAGAGAACGTGAATCCATTTTGAATACATATTTATTTCTTCTCGAATTTTTCATTGTGTCTCGGGGAACCCCTGGGTATGTCTCATGGAACCCCAGGGTGCCACGGAACACAATTTGGGAACTACTGCTATAGAGGTATCAGAGCTGGAACTCACGAACAAAAAAATTTTAAAAATATCAAAGACGAAAATTATACGATTAAGAGACGAAGTTCTTATCTCTTGGTATCAAATGGACAGAACTGGCCCTGATATAATGGTTAAATTAATGATAAACTGTGTCAAATAGGGGTTACATATTATTCAATCAGATGGGGAACATATAAAAGGATAGCATTTTATAAATATACAACTTTTCCTCTACTTGTAATCGATAAGGTATTAACGACCATAAAAGATTTCATATATTATTTACCGTCTTTAAATTGCTCAAATTTAAGTGATGTTTTTGCTTACAGTGCATATAATAGAGTACATAATATCTATATTCTTTATTATGTACTATAATTATTTGTACATTGATTTGTAATTTTGTACTTTAAGTAAAATTTTTACTAATATAATTTTTCAAAAATATTATTAATTTCATGACTAATCCAACCTTTCCTTGTTACTCTGAATGGAATTCGGCCATAAATAAAAAAGAGCCTGTAATCAGGTTACTTTAATTTCTATTCTATCCTTTTTCACAAAAATATTTTAATATGCATTCTTTTGTCAATGAAAATTACTATTAATTGCTGTAATTGAGAAACAATAATTATATATATTGTATATACACACTACTCGCGCAAAGACAATAAAAATATATCCTCACAACCACACTTCTATTGTTAAAACAAGTAATACAAAAAAATTTAAGTCAATTCCTGCTTTGAATGGATGAATAGAAAGTATTTTATTAACGATTGAAAATTGGAATAGGATATATATAAACACAAATATATATAATGAGAGAGTGAACTAACAGTAGGAATCGGAAAAAGAGAATTATTTGTCTGCATTGTTGTAACAATGCACACCCTGTTTGGCTGAAAAAGAGGTTTTCGACGCCAACTTTTCTCTTTGTGTTAACAGTTACATTGGTACAACAATAGAGACGAATCTAAATTGGCGTCAAAAACCGATGATTAATTAAATTAAATTTAATTAATTAATTGTTGTTTGAAAAAACTGTATTAACATCGAGTGTCATCCACTACAAGTTTAAAAAAATTTATTTGAACTTGATTGGATGAATAGAAAGTATTTTATTAACAATTGAAAATTTTAACAAGATAAAATATATAAATAAATAAATGTATAGAGAGAGTAAGCTAATAGTAGGAATTGAAAAAATACAGTGCTTCTAAGAAAAATGAAAAAAAGCACAAGTAAGCAAAACAAAAATACACCTCTGTAACTATTTATACAATTTTTTTAAATAAGAATTAGGATACCAAAAATAATTTTTGAAAAGAAATTATTTCATTATTAAATTACTATTTAATTAATAAAGAAATATTTTAGATTTTATTAAAGTCCAGTTTTAATAAAATAAGTTTAATGAATTTTGTAGATTTGCATTCTTGTTTAAGTTAAGAAAATGACACAATTTCTTTTGGTTGATAGATTTATTTATCAATAAGCAATAGAAGCTACACGAGAATTGTTGGTGACAGGCTTCTTAACTTTTACCCACGTTAAAGTGACGTGGATGACCTAAGGTTCAAAACTACAAGGTCCGTTGCCAATATCTCTCGTGTTATTTCGATTGTTTGATTGCTTATTAGCAACATGAGGGTTAATGGCTACAGATGTCATACTTTTGAACCACGATCGAAAGACGAGGATAACACTTGAGATGTCACTCCATTCTCCAAACTTTATAAGGTGACCAACCGCCCTCCTTTTATAGGCTCTGTCCTTCCTCGAAAAATGTCCTCCTACTTGTCCTCCTTTTCAATATTTTAAAACTGATCTGTTAATCTCTGTATTCAGAGACGAACCAAACATGTTTCAAATAGGTCGAAGAATGGTCGAAACAAACATCACAGGAAATATCAGTTTTCAATGGTGTTTTTTCACTTCATCGCAAGCAAATTGGGCAGATTTAGAAAACTGTGTTGAGTTTTTATGGAAAGAAACGCTTGATATATATAATAAAATCGTTGACAATGGTCTGTTTGAAGAAATTAGAAGACTGAATGAGTATTTAAGTTATAATAAATTGAAAGAAGGGGAAAATCACAACAAGATGAAATTGATAAAAGATGGGTAGAAATATTTAACCATTTCAAAAAAGAACAAATTCCTTATAAAAATTAAGTTATTCTTGTTTAATTTACGCCCTGGAACTCATGCAGCAGTTGAAGGTTGTTTCAGTAGGTAATAATCTTTGGACAAGTGAGGGAAAAAAATCATTTAATGAGAAAATAAGTAATTAAATAATTAAGTAAATAATTAATTAAGTAAGTAAATAATTAAAAGGAATGTAAGCGCAATTAGCGTATTTTTGTTTGAACTAATAAAATGTTTCATATATTTACGTTGCAACTGTTTCGTAAATTTTTCGTCCTCCTTTTCATTGTAAGAAAACTGGTTACCTTAGCTAACAGGAAGAATTTACTCCAAGACAGATTTGTCTTGCATCAACCCTTATACCTAGCAAGTGTTTAGTGGCAGAACTCACCTCCATTGTTTTTTCGGAAAACGATAAAGATAGTACCCTATCTAGTAATATCAGTGGCAAACACAGAAATTTTTCAAGGGAGGGTCCAGGGACGAAAGTCCATCATTCTCATATCATGGTCCAATACGCCGCTCAACATATTCTTTTGATTTTGTCGATTTTCAAAAACAAAAAACAGCAAAAAAATAATTATTGAATAAATAATTAGCATTAATTAATAAAATCACTTATTAATAACAAATATTTAATTAAATTTTACATACTATATACAAAGGATTATAATCAATCGGAAAAAAATAAAAGGTTGTGGGGGTTCAAGACCCGAGGACCCCCTTCCCTTGCGTGCCTCACTGTTCAGATTTTATTGTTTAAAAAGGGATAGTGAATAGTAAGTATAAAGCACCAACTTCCATTGATGTAAATATTGAAAAATACATCAAAAGGAGTCTTAATCGCTGTATGCATTTTCATAATCCGTATTCTTTTGTTTATTAAAATTTTCAAATATTATTTTTTATAATTTGCATAAGAATTTTTATATAACTAAAATCTCTCTCTCAATATATATAGCAATGGCATAATGGAGAATATTAGGGCCCCTGAAAGGTCAGATTTTGGGCCCCATGCCAGATCTTACGAAGGATTGCAAAACAAAAACATAACATAGGCTTTGGGCCCCCTAAAAACCTGCCTTCCCCCGCGATGCGGGAGTGTATGTTACGCCATTAATATTTTGGAGAAAAATGACTCACTCATCACGAGATCTTCAGAACTATTAGAACTATAAACTTGACATTTAGTAAGAATGTTAATTTTGTTGAGTAGAGATCCTCTAAGAACGGATCTTGTAAAATTCGACTCCAAATAGTGGTTGCTGAGGCGTTGTAGACAAAAAATACCCTCTTTTGAACTATTAGACTTGCAAACTTTAAATCTGGCAGCAAGCATGGTTTTTTTTGTAGATTAGAGATCTGCTAAGAATGGGTTTTCCGGAAATCGACACCCAAAGACGGGTGGAGAAATTGAGATAAGGTAAGTAAACTTTCATTTTAGATATTCAAGTCCTGTCCTTTTTAAATCAGGAGACGAAGGACATAAAAAGATTTTTGAATGCAAAGCTTAATGCTTGGACTGAGATATCAATAACATAAAAAAGATTTATAATAGCACAGACATGAAATACCCAGGCAAGCGGGTGGCTATCAGCTAGTAAAATTGTTACTAATTTTGTGTAAGGAATACTTAAAATAGTGTAAATAATTTATATCTGGATGGGCAATACGTTAATATTACTTTCTGCTGTATTTATTTTATGTTAAAATTGTAATATTCGCAATCAACTCCGTTCCTTACATTAAAATGGCGATTCAGTGGTAACTGGGCGAAATTTTGGCAATAGAGCCAAGTTGTTATCGTTTTTTGGTGACTGTTGGCTACCACATGGATTCTTCTGGAAAATAGTGGAGAAACCTACTAATATTACGATTTGTGTGATGTTAGTGGATCTTTCTCGAAAGATCCGGGAGGCTAACAAATTGGGAGTCACTCACCGAAACTGAATTAGTTTTGTTTTGAATAGCAAAAAGTTGATATGGATTGGAACGCGTGAAGCAATTAGTGATCACTTCGGCTGATGAATAGGACGAGCATGTGCTTGCGAAAAATCTTTAAACATATTTGTGTTTTAGACACTGATAGTTGTGTCCGAGTGCTGTAAAAGGTGTGAAGGCCTTCTGAGACTTACTAAGCGAATTTGAGTACTGAATCCTGTATTTCAAGGATTGTTTTTCGACAATAAATTTCAATCGCTCCTGAAGAGCTGTCTTGCTCTGTGAGACTGATTGTATAAAATCCTCCAGCCCCGATCTACGGAACAATATTATATAATCTATCAAATTTAAAAAATGGGATTTTATTTACTCTAATTCATAATGTTGTTTTTAAAAGTTTGCATTTCTTTATATTTAAAGCAGGTGTCTTGTTATCTGACCTCGGTTGAATCGACCTTCGGATACTGCATTCGTTCAGCAGAGTTACGACAAATGCATTGATGACTGGCATTTAAATTTTTTATTCGCATTTGAAACCTTTCGTATGTGATGCGTACGTTTCTAAAAAATAACACGTGAATAGAATTCACGGGAACAGAACTATTCAACAGAAAAAAAGGGACAATCGATTTCAAACCTAAAACGTTAACAAACTAATGAAAAAAAATTATCACTAAATTTGCTACAATGTAATGAATTTTAATAGCTTTAAAACGACTTTTGAGTAATACAGACACAGAAAAAAATGTTAAAATAATACACACACAAGCAATTTGTCTACATAGTATACGTATTTGTACACAAAAGATTCGATGAAAAACCTGAAGTATTCTTTTACACTTTGTCAAATATAAAAGATACCCAATTCGGTAATTTTTATGTAATATTCATATTACATAAAAATATTTTAGCACATGGAAACTACTTTAATATATCCTTCTATTCGTTGAAATAAAAGTTTAGATACTTATGCATCACATTTCGAGATTATTTCTAGTTTTTTCAGTGACAAACTGATATGATATCACCACTAGTCTTTTCCACTCTTTTAAGATTTCGCGATCGGAGTTTAATATCCTTTACTTCAATAAACAAATAATAAAAAGTAGATTCTTTCAGATGAACAATGAGAATCGAAGTTATTTTTTGTACATTGTTACATATTGTATCATCTTCTATACTGTAGTCTGAAAAATTTTAGCCTCACTCAATAATTTATTGACTATTCTTAAAATTTTGACTTACCTCCGTCAACTCAACAAGACACACACGCACGCACGCACATAAAATGCTCTTTTTAAATGCTGTAGAATCCTTTTAGTGTTATTATTTAATTTTTTTAGATTGCTTCTTAATTTCTAATCATAACTTAAAGAGTTTAAACCTTCTTGAATATTAAGTTTTTAACGCATACTGGAATCTGAGATATTCGGATTTTTGATTTTTAGCGACTGTCATGTCAAATGAAATAAATCTGCAAATAGAAACCAAAAATGTGTTCTTTCTCGTTTAGAAAAAAAAAATTATATAATGTGAAATTTTACATATTTTTGATTATAATAATCAAGTAAGCCATCAGATTAAACAACAGCACACCCGATGACTGTAAGTTATTCAAGATGAGCTCTAAAGGCGACACATGCCGACGTAGTAGATCACTTAGCCGTAATAATGTACGTTTCCGGGGTACACCAACAAGAAGGTGGATCTACATTGCACTTTAAGATGACATTTTCAAATCGTCGGTCTAATTATCAGACTGCGTAACTCCATCTGGAATGCTAATTTGATACAGTAGGGCTGGGCGCCAAGTTCTTTGTTGTTCGCCAAGAGGGGCGATAATATTACAATATGGTTTTTTTGATTTTTTTATCGTGTGATAAATAATTTATATCAGGTGTAATACATTAATATTACTTTCTGTTGTATTTATTTTATGTTAAAATCTTCCCACCACCCCCCCCCTTAAATCAATTTTTATTTGAAAAAAAAAATTGATTATACTGATCGAAAGAAAAAATTTAAAAAGCGGGCGCGCCGACATGGCGAGACAAAACAAGGGGGAAAGTTTTATTTCACCCCCGCTTGGCCCAAAATTTTTAAAAACGCGCCAAAAAGCGTTTGGCGTGTTGCACTCTTATATCAAATCAGTTACCCCAGTAGAGTTACGCAGTCTGATAATTAGACCGACGAAATGTCAACTGTTAACAGGCGATTTACTTCAAGGCCATATAGACATTGCCATGCAATGGATTCCATCACACTGTGGCATTGATGGGAATGGAAATGCCGATTGCTTGGCAAAGAAGGGGACAAAAATCATTCAAATCTCCAAAAATCGAGTTCCTTTTTATAGTGCCAAAAGAATTATAAAAGGTACTACAGAGAACACCATCTGGTCCAAATTCAACCAAAAAGATAATCAATAAGTATGGTTTAGCAAACTCCTTCACATTCCAAAATGGCCACGAGATCGAGCTGTGGCAGATTTTCGAATCGTCGCTGACCACGATTGCCTATTCAAGCCTTTAAACATGATAGGCATTGCCCAGAGACCCCTGAGTAAACTGTGCGACTCCAATGAAGAAATGTAGGATGCTGCGGTGTACTTAGTTCTGGATCCATGAGGAGCAGATATTGGAAGGCCAGACACAAAATGTGTGATTTATAAACTATACCGTAGACTAGTGTTTCTTTTTTGTTGTTGTTGTTTCTTGTTATTTGACAATCTTCTCTGTTTCTTATTGTGTTTATAGTTGTAATCCACCATTGGAAAATAAAGTTATTCAAGATATCTATCGTTTTTTGTGCAAAAACATTGTTAGCAAGAATTCCTTTAGAATTATGGGCTTCGATTTGTTAGAAAATCTTGAAGCATCCTCAAATAAACTCAATCGAAGGATTGGATGCGTCAAACAGTACAATTTTTAAACATAAAATCATAAATTCTACAAGAACGCCAGCCTTTTTAAGAAATAATTACTCTTTCTCTAGGACGATTAACTCTTAGATAATATACAATTAGAACGAAATTTTATGTTTGATTCATAAAACAGGCACTAAATTTGTCATATTAAGGTATCCGAATACGTTCGGAATCGTGATTTTGCAAAAGCCCATAAATGGATAATTTTCATAATATTTCGTGTCACTTAGATCACAATACATGTATACAATTGTTTTAAGGACATATTTTGACAAAAAAAAAAATTAGAACAATAATACAATATTTTGGCAAAAAATTAACAGAATAATTTTTTTTCAAAATGCTCTCCTTTTATGAAAAATGCTTCTATTATAATAATATTTTGCCTGTATATAGCTCAGACCTCCCTACAGAGGCTCAACTAGAATTTTTGAAATATATAACTTAGAAGTGGGTTTATCCATATTTTACGACACCAGAGGGGAGCAATTTTAAGAAAAACGCCGATAATTATTTCAAATGGTTGTAACTCTTAAAATAATGTGAATTTTTCAAAAATCATAGTTGAGCCTCTGTACAGAGGTCTGAGCTATATACAGGCAAAATATTATTACAATAGAAGCATTTTTCACAAAAGGAGAACATTTTGAAAAAAGGTTATTCTAAGTTAATTTTTTGCCAAAATATTGTATTCAAATAATTTTTTGTCAAAATGTACTTAAAACAATTTTATACATGTATTCTAATCTAAGTGACACTAAATGTCATGAAAATTATCCATTTATGCGCTTTTTTAAAATCACGGTTCCGAACGTAGTCGGATACCGTAAGTGCGATATTTCGAATAAAAACGAAACACCGATAAATATGGTATCACCAGCAAGTTCACGGGTATTGCAAGTTACAGCGAAAATGGTTTTTTACGAAAATAAAAGAACTTTCTTGAACTGCGCAGTCGATGCTCATGTTTTTCATGAATTAATCATAAAACAATTTGATTCCTGAATCTCATCCATCGCATGATCAAAGCGTCACATCTGTCTTGACTAAAATAATCAAGAAAGCAAATACTACTTATGAATCTACTTTCAAATAATAAGTGGATCATTTTATGCTCTTTTGGCATTAAATGATTTATTTTATTTTGCGTTACCATGGCAACCATAGGTCAGCTTACAGTTTTTTCATAATGATTTGATTCTTTAAGATACATTATAAGTTAAAATTCTCGACAAAGAAGAGGTACTGCTGATTCAAAATCACTGAATGCGATTCTGCCTTTGATAATACCACGCGAGAAAAAGAAAAAATTTTAAATTAAGCGGGAATTACAAAGGGGTACAATGAGTGTAAGCGTCTAGCCAATCAGAGACTTCATCTCGGGCGAAATGAAGTCTCTGATTGGTTAAAACCTTGACACTCGACTTTACCCTTTGGGTTAATTCACAATATAGAAAGATCAGATTAAGGTCTAAATTACTACTGAAGAGAAACTCAAAGAACATCTACAATTAAATACTAAAATTTGCCTAAAAAGATTAAATACACACACTATTTCTCTCAAGAAGTTGAAATCTGTTTCGTTTTCCTATTAATTTATTTTTCAATTCCTACTATTAGCTCACACTCTTTATATATTTATTTATTTATTTATAAGTTTATTTATCTTGGTGGAATTTTCAATCGTTAATAAAATACATTTTAAAGCGCTCAGTTGAGCTGAAATTTTATATACAGGATTATTTTGGATGACAATACAATAATTTAATTATAATTAATAAAAATTAATTGATTAAAACTAATTATTTAAAGAATTACAAATACACAGCAACGTTGGCATCATTTTTGGCGACTTGTGTCAAAACTTGAAAAGATTTTTTTTCTCACGTTTTAAAGCATTCAGTTGAACTGAAATTTTATATACACGATTGTTTTGGATGACAATACGATACATTAATGATAATTAATAAAAATTAATG
This sequence comes from Trichonephila inaurata madagascariensis, assembly GCA_019973955.1. Lineage (NCBI taxonomy): Eukaryota > Metazoa > Arthropoda > Arachnida > Araneae > Nephilidae > Trichonephila > Trichonephila inaurata. Next base: position 115,544 of record BMAV01005873.1, read on the forward strand.
ACCACTTAATGTTGTGATTCTGTCCTATGTATATACATATTTATATATTAATTGTAACTATTTAATAAAAAGTCTAACATAAAATTTTTCTTTGTTGATCTAAGTAGGAATTGACTTAATTTTTTTTTATTTATATAACTTGTTTCTAAGCAAATTTAAAATATTATTATTTTGACCGATATTAAAAAAATTATTCAATTGATGCATAAAGCAATAGATGTAGGAATATGCATAAGTGATGCATAAATGTATCAGAGACCCATATATTTTGTATGTCAGAGACGCCTAATTTTGCTCAATATATTATTTTACTTTATTTATTTTTGCAGTTGTAAACCTATCCGTTTCATGTAAAGAATCTCTTAATCATCTTTTTTTCGTTTTAATTATTTTGCAACCCTTTTTCAATTCCTACTATTAGTTCACTCTCTCCTATATATATTTATTTATATATCTTGTTCAAATTTTCAATCCTTAATAAAATATTTTTATTCATCCACTCAAGTTCAAATACATTTTTTTAAACTAGCAGTGGATGACACTTGATGTTAATACAGTTTTTCAAATTATTAATTCCTTTTACTTTAATTTAATTAATTCATTATATTTTAAGAGATATATTTCAAAGTTGATAGTATTCCTCTAGATTCGATAAAACAGCTTTCGTTAAATTTGTGTTGAAGGTTTAACTTAACCTGAATAATCATATGCTAGAGTCAACATTCCTCTTACACAATTTTTAAGATAAATTCTTACCTATTATATTCATTTTTTTTTTAATGTAATTGCAAATTTAATGTGGTAAAAAAGTTTTAATGTTAATTTAAAAAGTGTTTTGCCACTTAATATTGTGATTCTGCCATATGTATATACATATTTATATTAATTGTAATTATTTAATAAATAACTAAAATAAAATTTTTCTTTGATGACCTAAGTAGGAATTGACTTAAGCAAATTTTTTTTATATATTACTTGTTTTAATAGTAAAATTTAAGTAATTGCATACATAAACTGTGTGTGAGTATGCTGTTTTAAGTATTAATTTAAGTTATTAATCAATATACAAATTTAATAACCTATAATAAATCGATTATACAAAAATAAATTATACTGAATTCAGTTCATTGGAAAGTTTCAAATATTTGTGATTTAATGAACTAATGAAGGAATTTTATAATTATGTTGGATATGTGACTCATATGATGTTAACTCAATTCATAAGCAGGGAAACTTAATTTTAAAGGAAAACACTGGATAATTCGGTAAAAAAATAAAAATTATTGAAATATTTATTTTATTTAACAAGCACAATTTATGTCTACTGTATATTTGTCCTAATGCAACTATAGATATTTTTTTAAAGTAAATTAATAAGAGTACAAATGTAAAAATAACTCCAGTGTATATAGCTAGTGTTTTTTGACCGTTCTAACAGTTATACTTTAGAAATTAGTCCTTAGTAATAAGTATAAGTAACAAAACATGCGAGAAAAATTACATCGAAATTTTATTTTCTGTTCAATTAGAATAAAATATGCTTTAAGAGATATGGCGACTTGATAACTTGTAGCGGATGACAGTGGCGTAACGGAGAACATTTGGACCTCTCTGAAAAGTGAGGTTTTAAGCCCCCTAGAACCCTGCTCCCCGCCACTGGCGGACGACGCTATCGCGAATTTCTAGCCAATCAGCTTAGGCTCCTCGTTGTCGCCAGCTTTTGATTTTTTATAGAAACTTTCTTTAAAAAATACATATTTCTTAGTAAAAATTAATAAAAGTACCGTAAAATCCGGCGTATAACGTGGTTTTATACTTTCCTTCTGCATTTTTATATTTTTAGATATATTTGTCGTATACCGCGCACCACCTTTCTTAAGAAGGTAACAGAAATGTACGTATGTAATATTGTTACGTTTTTAAGTCATTTATTCGGGGTATCATCCCAAACTTTAGTAGTATATTTCTAAAATTACAACCCTTTTAGTTCATAAGGAAGGTCATTTCTTTTAAATAAATAGTATTTCGATATATAGAGAAAAATAATTTTTTTTTATGTCCATGTCATTTTATTTTTAAAGCTCTCATTTTTATATACCCGGAGTATAACACACATCCTTAAATTTTGATATTATTTTTTGTGTAAAAAGTGCGCGTTATACGCCGGATTTTAAGGGGGGGAATGCACTTCATTTAAAAGTGTATATTACGAAAGGTAAGATAAGAATAGAGCGGGAGAATATTAATGTTAGAGTATATAAGTCAGTATCAAATTATTAAATTTTGAATTCTATAGGGAATTTTAAAGTTCAGCAACAGGTAGAAGACTGATGTTTTGTTCTGATTTCAATGGAAAACATGCGATCGAATCTGCCATTTAATATCTATGAATTGATCCCATTTATATGGCTTTTATGAAGAATAAGTAAATTTCTGTAAAAATTTGGGGAATTTCCGAATTCTAATGGATTATTCCATTGATAAAACTTTTTCCATTGGTAATTTTTTAAGTATTTGTTTTTACATGATTAATTCAATTTCCTTAAAATTTAAAATACCGTAAAATCCGGCATATAACGAGCACTTTTTTAACACAAAAAATAAGATCGAAACTTACGGGTGCGCGTTATGCGCCGGGTATAAAAATAAAACTTTAAAAATAAAGGAAAGTTGAACATAAAAAAACTTAGACTTCTACAAAGATCGGAATACTGTTCATTTAAAAGAAATATCATACCTTATTAACGTAGTAGTAGTAGTAAAGGTGTTTTTCTAGAAATATGCTAGAATTTTCAAAATCCTGGGGTAATGCTTCGAATAAATGGCTTTAAAACATAATAGCATTGTTAACATAAATTGCAGGTTCCTTCGTAAAAAAAGGGGGTGCGCGTTATACGGCGAATATACCTTAAAATTAAAAAATGCAGCTTGAAAATATAGGTGCGCGTAAAACGCCGGATTTTTCGGTAAGTTACCAAAACTTTGAGAGGGCACAATACAATTAATTTTTGTGTAGTTTATTAGTTGAATAAATGGTAATATATATTGTAAAAACATGTAATATGTAATTATTTTTTGTTAGTTCATTAAATCCATTTAATTCATGAAAACATAACTATAAACATTTAAAGAAAAACACAGATTTATAAATAGCGCTAATAATGAATAATAATAAAGATAACTTAGATAAGTAAAAAGAACGCAGAGGAGTTTCACCTGACGACAACAAGAAATGGTCAAAAATGAGTAAGTATTATCGAGTTGCCCTGAATAAGGTATTATCAAAAATGATATAACTGAAGTGCAGAGAGAGATAGTGATTTGTAATCTTAGTGCTTCTTCCCTCGTAGTATTTGGATTAAGATGCTATTTTAGAAACCATTTCGTCATCATTGGGCTGCCTGAATTGAAATTTTCAACATTTGGAATGCATGCTGAGCAAAGACGAATTCGATTCCTTAATATTTTATTTTTTTATGTGATTTTTAATTCTCTTTGAGGCTATTCTTTCGGTGTTGACTTCATACCGTCAGCTTTATTGCATCCAAAAAATAAAATTTGTGAGAAACGCAAATTAAGAAAAAAAAAAAAATATGGGGAAAAATACTGTTATAATAATTCTAATTGTTTATAACAGATAAAAACTTTTTTTTTACTTTGATTTTAAAATGTTAAAAAAAATGTAAACTGCACTTTTACAAAAGAAATATATATATATTTACCTTGTAGAATTTTTCGAATTTTTTAATTATATAAATTTTTGTAATATTTAATTATATTTATAATTTATAAATTAAATTTTTTCTTCATTTTACATATACATATATTGTATATATACGCAACGCAGTCTGTATGCATATACATATATTCAGGATTTTTAAGGTATCCGATTACGCGTTCGAAACCGTGATTTTGCAAAAGAGTACAAACGAAGATTTCTTTTAATATTACTTAGATTAGAATACACGTATAAGAATGTTTTAAGAATATTATTACGATAAAAAAAATTATTTAAATGCAATATTTTAGCAAAAAATGAACTTAAAATTACCTTCTTTTAAAACATTCTCCTTTGATGAAAAATGCTTCTATAATAATAATATTTTGCTTATATATAGCTAAGACATCTCCAGAGCTACTTTACTTTTACTACTACAACATTTGAAAAATTCACATTATTCTCAGAGTTGCTACCAATTGAAATAATTTTATCAGTGCTTTTCTGTTAAAATTTCTCCACTCTGATGTATTAAAATATGGATAAATCCATTTCTAAATTATATATTTCAAAAATCCTAGTTCATGCTCTGTACAGAGTTTCGAGCTCTAAATAGGCAAAATATTATTATTACAGAAGCATTTTGTATAAAAGAAGAATACTTGGAAAATAAATAATTCTATGTTCATTTTTTGCCAAAATGTTGCATTTAAATAATTTTTAATTGTAATTATATTCTTAAAACAATTTCATACGTGTATTCTAATCTAAGTGACCCTGAATAGTAACAAAATATTTGTTTGCACGTATTTGAAAAATCACAGTTCTGAAAGCAGTCGGACACCTTAAGAATAAAATTTTTTATGATAAATTTTTGAAAAGTGAAACCAAATTTTAAAAAAGCGTAGAATTTTATATTTTGAATATCAAACGATCCAATGTGCTTATCTTGTTCTAATTACACAGGCAAGTATGGCAGTTTGCTATCACGATGTTTTAATTTAAGTTTATTCTGTTGGTTATCGCAAGAAATAATTTTCACTGAATCCACAATCTCATGCAAAAATTAAAATCATTTGATCCAAAAAATATGCGAAGAACAAGGATAAGTTATGAATAAATAGTTCTCAATATAAACATACCTTTGATTAATTGTAGCTAAAGCTTATTCTTAAAATTCACAAATTCTTATTCTTATTCTTATATTTTCTAACAAAAAGATCCACAGATGAAAGATAATATCTCAAAAATATACAAAAATGAATACGATTATGTATTACAACTTTTCTGTGTGAACGAAAATCATATTTAGAATAAGTACAAAAGACGCAAGCTGAAGCAACATAACTTTACAACAGACGATTATACTATATATCTGCAACTAAATTAAGTAATTCGATAAATCAGAATTACATTAAATATTTATTTTGAATTAAAGCAGACGATATAATATAGCAAAGATTTTCAATCTGAACAATATCTATAATTGCTGAATAATAAAAACAGTCAATTAAAAGTTAGTTCAAAATAAAGAAAAGAAATTTAAATAGGACTATATATATATATATATATATATATATATATATATATATTACAATGCGAAACAATGGCTGGCTCATGATTGTAGTAAAATAATTAATGTGTAATTAATGTAATAATTTAAATGTATTTCAATATTTTTTGTATTCCCTATTATGTGTATAAATTACTATAATACACATTAATGGATTAATAAAATATTTGCATGAGTTTAACATTAAGTCAATGGGGTCGATTCATCGCCAGAGGGCGCTGCGATCGTTTGACCGATTATAACGTGATTGTCAAGTAAATAGTAACAGCTTATCGTATAACGCTTGACTTACGCATTTCTTTGTCTGAAAAATTGAATTCAAAATGCTCAGAAAATATTTCAGACTGTTTTTAAAATTTTAAATATCGTCTCCGTATTGGATAAAAACAAAAAATATTGAAAATGAAATAGTACTTACGTATTATCACAACCTACTGGCGTCATTATATGAAACGAAGAACATGATTGCCAATGGGCTCAATTCATGACATCACATGACAAAGACAAACACGTGCTCTCCATTGAATTCAAAACAAACATTAAACTAATAGTACTTGTTGTTTATTTCTAAAACTCAGATAAAATTTCAAATTTCATATTTGGATAAAGATGTTTAAATGTTAGGGAAAAAAATTTCTTCAAAAAGAAATTTTAAAATTAAAAAAAAATCGTATTTTATGTTTATACTTTTAAATAAAATGCATTTTGTATACATATGTACTTTTTAAGAGAAAGTTTCTGCAAAGAGCAAAACTTGGCAACTCCGAAGCGCGTGAACTGATTAGCTGGAAATACAAGAAAGTTTTTATCGTGTGACTATGGTGTCACATCAGTTTTTGAATTGATTGGCTAGAATCACGGGGTTATCACTATCATGTGACAATGACGTCACATGAATTGAGTCCATTCAGCGCACACGACACATGCAAAATCGGAGTCGCTAACCTGGCGATTTATCTTGAACGTTGGCAATTGTTGTGATACTACATAAGTACCAAAATAATTAAAAAGTATTCACATTTCAGTCGAAATGTCGTTTGGAACATCCTTTAATTTCTGTGACACTGAAGATTCATTCCTTCTCTAAAAAATTCTTTGGGTAGATAGTGCCTCGGAAAAACAGAATTTTGTCGGAATTGAATTTGGTTTTAGTGTCCTTCTGGCGGTGAAAGACTGATACATAAAGCATACTTCTTCAAAATAATTGGAACATACTGATGAATAGTAATTCGACTTGTTTTGTATCCATTTTTTAAATAAATATGGATTCTTCGGTGGAAACTGAAAAAACTTTTCATCTTACAGTCATTAGGGCAATTTAATACGCTACAGTATTTCATTTTGTTATATGATAGTAGATGCAAATCCGAAAATGCCGCCAAAATACTCAATCGGATCAAAAACGAATGAAACACGTGGCTATTTGTTTAGCGTCCTATAATGTGATTATGGCGTCAGATGAATCGAGTCCATACCATTTTATATATAAAGATAAATTTATAACAGTCATAACATATTTTTGAAAATTAGGCTCCATGCAGGTGAAAGCAAACATTTTGAAAAGTGGTCAGGTCTATTTTTTTTGGTAATTTAAAAATCTCTTGGTGGATAATACAATTTAAAGAGAAATCTGTGAAACATTACTGTTGAACCTATTTTTAACAGACAATGCTTTAAATACTAAGAACTAAATGAAAAAGCTAGTTTTTATAAATTAGTTGCTTTTTTTCCCCCTGTGATTTATATGAACAAGAATTCAAGAACGTCCACCGTCGCTCTGGTGACATAATTTTCATAGGAACGCATACTACAAAGATTAATTAAAGATCTGTCAAAACCTTAATTAAGAAGGGATATTAACAGAATATATATTGTATTTATAACGGTAGAAATGTGATAGGACTGGCTTTCGTAATGCTGAAAAGTGATTGATGACAAAAATTCTTCCCATCTAACTGGGATGAAAGCAGATATCATTATCTAAAGAAAAATTACTTTCTTTTAAGAAAAAATAATTAATGATTGGTGACGTTGAAATTCTAAATTTGTCTTTATCTAAGATAGTGTATTAAAAAGACAGGGATATACTTTTTTCCCCTTTGTTTATTTGTTGATGCTTTTGCTTATTGCTTGCTACTTTTGTCAATGATATTTTATTTAAACTTTTTCCTTTATTTTTACAAAAGTTTCACTAAGTACAATGAAATATCTCTTAATTCTATTTTTGGTAGTTTATATTCAGTCCCCTTAAAAATATAGATTAATTTATAAATTGTTATATTATGTTTAATAAGTAAAATGACCGAAAATCCTGGAATAAAAAAATTATGGGAAAATGTAATATTAAAACAATTAATTTAAAAGTAGATTCTCTTCTCTAATAGTTTTTATTTCCTTTGAAATGAATGGAATTTTGAATTGTTTTAAAATTGTTGGTCCTTGGTCGTTAATTTTTCTTTTCTTAAACGGCAAGGACCGACACTCTTGTAATACATAATTTAACCCTCCAAGCGGTCTGCAAGTAAAATTCCACCATTCCATAGATGCTTTTTCTGCCTTCAAGCAAGATTCCCAAAAGCGGCCGAGCCGCATTCTTAAAAATAAGGCTCAACCGCTTTTGAGAACCCCACCTGAAAGCAAAAAATATGTGCGGTGCATTTTTGAAGCATCTCTAGAATGGCAAGACTTTAAGTGCAGACCGCTTAGAGGGTTAAAGTTAATTCCACTATCATAAGTGCTTAGATTTTATTGTATGCAAATTTAATCATCAGTTATACAAAAAATATCTGTTCTGCTATTCTCAGTACTGCTCATATTGTGTATTTATTTAATACTCTATTTAGTGATTTATTGAATTTTCCCACCAAAAATATTTTAGGGTATTATTTATTTTATCGAAGCAAAAAATTTTAAATCTTAATTTAAAAGCATTAAAATGCTAAACTTTGAAAATCTATTAACTATGCAGGGGTCATACAGAGATTTTTGAAATAAATTTGGCTTGTTATTTGATTTCATTTTTAAACACATTGTATACGTATGTCTCTCAACATCAGTAGCTAGTGTTTTTTATTTTTTGAAATTATATTTTTCATAAAATCCCTTTTGTCATGATTGAATGGAATATTTTATTTTAGTATTGGTCTCATCATAAAACCCAAAAGTGATAATTTATGCAGTTAATATGTACAGCATTGTTAAATTATGAATGAAGACTTTCAAAATGATTGTTTTATTGTTTATCGGGACAATTATGGTTTAAATCGGGTATACTAAGGGACCCCGAGTTTTTAGCCCGAATATGATCCATTGCTCTGAAAAATTCAGTTACTTAAGAACAAGTATTGAATTTTGGTGGGAACTTTGACAAGAAATCAAATCTATTAATTTTGCTCTTTTGCTGTCGAAGTCGTACGGCTGCGAATTGATATTCTTTTTTCTATTTTTAACGGTTACGGTTAGTGATAACAGACAACAGTCGAGTACCGACCATTTTATAGTGGAACTAATTTTCAATAACTAACCAACTCAACCTTCTAACCTTGTAAGTGAAAAATATACGAAAGTTTTGGAGGTTGACTGTTTTGTAATGAAAAACAAACATGGGTTAGTTCTTGTTTGATTGGTCACAAAAGTGGGGTATTTAAAAATGCCTGTAAACAGGAATCATTCAATGACACTTTCAAGAGATGTAAATAGACTTTATTGAATATTCTTTGCGACAGCAACAAAGTGTTTTGTCAGTGGTAACGTCACAGCAGCATCAGAGACATCCTATGAAATTTGTTATATTATTAACAATCATATGAAACCGTTTACTGATGCAAAAATTGTGAAGGAGTGTTTCCGAATTTTTTTTTTTAGTTTAGTGTTAGTGACAAAAATAAAAAATGTATATAAAAAATAATAATTAAAAGAAGCAAAACAGAAGTTATAACATTTTGTTCAAATTTCCACATTTTAAATTTCCAATGCTATCTTGATCTTAAGGCATTTCCCTACTCCCCCCTCTCCGTTTCACCTTATGTTGCGGCCCATGTAAATAGCTAAAATATGTATGCGGCCCAGCAGAAAAAAAGGTTGAGTACCCGTGGTTTAAATCGATGTGCCTTTGTCAAACTGCAATTATTTTTTAGAATGGGCTATTTAACTGAAATTGCTCTGTGACACGGGACGTTTTAAGGCATAAACCAAATGTACCCGGTCCCAGGACTTTATCCTTGTGAGGAAAAGCCTTCGTCTCGTTCTCGAATCGGCCTCAGTAAGATCATAATTGGATGAGTGAGTGAGTGCTCACTTCCTCGATAAAGCAATAAGTGTACCATTAATGACAGACATTGTAATTTTGAGCCACGGTTAATGACGACAAACGACACATGAGCTGATACCCTATTTCTAAACTAATACTCTACGCAAACGGCAGTACTTAGAGCAGGGGCACTCAACCTTTTTCTCTGCAAGCCCGCATACCTATCTCAGCTATTTCACGCGGGCCGCAACATGAGGATATAGGGGAGGAATGCTTTAAGACCAAGATAACATCTTTGGAAATTTAAAATGTGGAAAATTGATCATAATATTAAAATTCCTGTTTTTTTTTAATTATATATATATATATATTGTGTCACTAACGCTAAATTGGAAGCAATTAAGAAACACTTCTTCACAATTTCGGAGTCAGTAAACGGTTTCATATGATTGCCAATAATATAACAAACTTCATAGGATGTCTGTTACCGCTGTGATATTACCACTGGCAAAACACTTTGTTGCTGTTGCAAAGATTATTCAAGAAAGCCTATTTATCCCCTCTTGAAAGAGATCTTCAAGGAAAAGTGTCATTGAATGATTCCTGTTCATTGGTATTGTGGCGGTGTGATATCCATATGAACTAGTACCAACATCACTCGTTGACGATCGTTTTGGCGTGATTGGTTACGTACTTGCGTTCGGAACGGAAGGTACCCAGAACGAACCTTCCCTCCTTCAGTATCTTTTAAATACAGCACTTTCGTGACGAATCAAACAATTACTGATTCATATTAGTTTTTCACTACAAAATAATCAATCTTCCAATCGTCTTGAAACGATATATTTTCTTCGAATATTTTTCGCTTGGAAGACATGAAAGATAGTTAAAAATTAGTTCTACCCCTAAATTGGTCGCTACTTCACTGTTGTCTGTTATCACTAACCGTAACTGTTCCAAATAGAAAAGGAATATCAATTCGCACCCATACGACACAGACAGCAAAAAGCAAAATTGATATATTTGATTTCTTGACAAAGAATTTCCCTCCAAATTTTAATACAATGTTATTAAATAAGTAAATTTCTCAGAGCAATGGGCCATGACCGGGCCACTTAAAAAGGCTCGGTGGGCCGCAGGTTGAGTATCGTTTACTTAGAGCTACGACAAATTGAACGTGCATCAGCCCTTCTACACCAAGGGTGGGTGTCAAACTCAAAGGCTAACTTGGGCCAAACAAACAAGGTTTAACTTTAGATGGGCCAAAAAAAAAAAAAAAAAAAACGATATTTATAGAAACGTTCCTTACTTCAAATAATACATTATAATAAATATATATAAAAAACACAAACTTAATGTTTGCGTCTGGCCCTTGACATTTCTTCTGTGCTGCTATCTTTCCTGTTTCGGGTGAAATTTTGTTCGCTATGATTACTTTCAAAACTGACCCAAGATGAGCATTATGAATACTATTTCTATGAGGAGACTTATTTTCTTTCATAACTGATAATAACTGCTCACACCGTTTAGTAATTAAAAACATGGAAATAATTTCCTATACGAATTTTCGAATATTTTCAAACGTGGCTGGTAAATAGTTGTAAAATTCGAGCACACCCACTTCAATGAATTTTGCCTTGTAACGAGAAAGGCAAAAAGATGGACAATACTGCGCACTTCTCTTGGCCGTGTGGACACTTAAAAAGTCAGCCTGCCACCTCGGTGAAGAAATGTCAGGCTAATGACCCTCAAACAACTCGTTATTTGTATATTATTAACTGTTTTTATGTAATTGTAACTGTGTGCTCAATTAGAATGTGTCAATAATTAAAATTATATGAGCTAGCCACCGTAGTAATTTTCGAGTGCAGGCTATAGCCTTCAAATTTCAGTCGTACTGAGTCTATGTTTTTTGAGACAATCGAAGAAAACAAATAAAATTTGTCTTCTAAAGAATTGAAATCTGTAAATCTTGTATCAAATTCAATTCAAAGATTTGAAATTTTTTTCTGCATATTTTTGATACGATGTAGTATCAATTAAACTCGAATTGCTCATGTTGCACGTCAGGAAGTGCTTTAAATCTTCCATTTTCAATTACTTTTCCCATGGATTGTACATTATTGTAGGCCAATACATTGCCCGGGCATCAAAAATGTTCGTCGTGGACCACATGCGGCGCACGGGCCGCGAGTTTGACACCCCTGCTGTACACGGTGGATTTTAAGTGGCACACAGGCTCGATCTCATGACAGCCTGGCCACGAACTCGCTTGTGGCCATGACGACTAGGCCATCGCATCCAAGATCATAATCGGAATAATTTTAATCGTCAAGTGTCATTCCCGGACATGTTCTCCTAAAAGCTGCGATTTTCGCATTATATGCCAACAGGCAACAGTAGCAAGACTACATTATTGAGTCATGTCTGCCTTTCTTGCTTGGTCAAGGCTTATTAGCATTGCTTATTTGGTCGAAAGGTCCAGTCGGTTTGGGCCTACGTTTGAGGGATTTTGAGTCACGCACATTTGTTTGTAATGGGTTATCGTTTGTACGAGTATTTGACACCATATGTTGCACACTGTTTACTTAAACAATGTCGCAGATTGGGTCTATATTTGTATTAGAGCAAAATTAGGCCCAACCTGCATGTGTACCATGAGTAATACTATGCATTATGATAACATTATATATGCATAAGTTAACGTTTATAACTTATGCCATACTTAGGAAGGAAAAATACGTCGAATTAAAGCATTTAATTTTTATGAAATTCTAATGGCTCTGAAAAATGATTAAATGCATTATTTTTGTAATTTAAATACCTTTTGTATTCATTTTTTATACTAATGAAAGACCATCAATGGTACAAGAAATGGTACGAATGGAAATGAATACATTTTTTAGTTTTGCATTCACTGGCATTCTCAGAAGCAATCGGAAGAAGATATTATTGCAGTGTTCAAGAGAGTTTCAATTGCACTTATTCTTACAGTAAAAACCATTATAACTAATGCGGTTTTAACTTAGAATGCATCGATCATAGATTTAAAGTACCGTGAAATCTGGCGCATAATGCGCACCTATACTTTTAAGCTGCATTTTTTAATTTTTATGTTTATTTGTCATATAACGCACTAGCAACTTTTTTTTAACGAAGAAACCTGAAATGTGAGTTTGCAATGCTCTTATGTTTTGGAGTCATTTATTTGAGGTATTATCCCTGGCTTTTGAAAAAATAGTTTACTTCTAGAACTACAACCCTTTAAGTTGATGTTTTAACGTTTCTCTTTTAAATAAACCGTATTTCAAAATTGTAGAAGTCTAACTTTTTTTTATGCTCTTCTTTCCTTCATTTTTAAAGCTATCATTTTTATATTCGGCGTATAACGCGCATCTGTAAATTTCGATCGAATTTTTTTGTGTCAAAAGTGCGCTTTATACGCCGTATTTTACGGTAATTCACTTATAAATTTAGTTAAATCGCATCTGTTTCCCCCTTTCTGATAAGTTTATTATACTACTTATTTCAAATCAAGAAGTTTAATTATTCCTTTTGGGCTGAGATTTTTAAATTAATTAATCTTTAAATTAATTATATCTTATCCAACTTTATTTGAGTATCCGAATCATTGAGAACCCTGGGATTATTTAAGTTAATAAAAATGTAGTGAGCTGACCACATTTAATTCTATGCATTTTGATGTGTAATGCATAGCTCTCTCTGCAATTAATACGCTATTTATTACATAACTATTTTACTTATTATTTTATGATCAATTCATCGAGCTGGGTATAAAAACTTAACATCTGTTCCACCAAAATAAAGTATATGACTTTAATCAAACGCTGTGTCTCACAACTATCGAATCATGATTAAAAACTATGAGCCTTATTAAATTAAAGAAAGAATGAAAGCACGATGCAAAAAGCACAAACGCGTCACAGTATTTAATAAAGAGTTTACATTGTTTTCAATTCATTGCACCCAACACAGTTCTCACACCGAAGAAGAAAAAGAAAACTGCTACTGCACTGTTAAAGACCGCGTCCGAGAACTGTCACGGATTTAAAAGAGTTACCTTCTATTTGTTCTATTGCCGATGTGGATCACTGCTATTAGTAGCGGTGACGCAACGCGTGACGTCACCAGCGCGAGGACAGGGACGATGACCCGCGCGGAGCAGCCGAAGGACAAGTGCGTGAAACAAGAAAGTGAAAAAAAGAAAAGAGTTATGGGAAAAATAGAGAGGAAAAACGACAACGCAGCAGACCAGACGGATTATGTAACGTCAGGATAAACGGGTGTGTAATCTGGGGAACTGATAAAAAGGATTGGAAAAAAGGCAGCTTTTGTAAAAAGATACATTTTAACCACTCGATTGAGACTGTTTACAGTGTGCGATTGTTTGGCGAATTCATTTCTCAACGCTCGCTGTTCCAAGCGATATTGGTGAGACTCTGAACTTCTCAAAGGCGATGTAAGAATGGCAGAGGGTTATCGTTTTTTTTTTAGATATGCATGTTTGACAACCTTTTATTATTATTTTTTTTTAATTTACAAAAATTATTTTTATGCACAAAGATGTGTCTAGTTCATGCTGATTTCTAAATAAGGGATGGCCAGACTTTCCCAGGATACGGTTACTTATAATTTTTTCAAGGTGTTGGGTCCAAGTATTAGGGCAACAAGGGAGGGGTCCCGGACCCCCTCATAGCCCCTTTTTTTTCCCGATTCATTATAATTTCATGTATATTGTAAGTATCTGTTATTAGTAATTTTTATTAATTAATATTAATTATTTATTCGGTAATTTATATTTCCGATTTTTGTTCTTCACAATCGACAAAATAAAAAAAAAAATTTTAAAAATGTTTGGTTGCGTATGGGATATGATACTAGAATGGTAGACCTTCGACCCCCGACCTCCCCCTTGAAAAAAATTCTTGTGTGCGCAATTGCCCAATGTCGTAGGTGTGGTGATGTAAGGAAAAGATTATTTTAACTTAATAATAAATACGGAATATGTACTTCCCTACAGAATTTAAAAAAAAAAAAAGAAAAACACTTTTAAAACCGCGTTTAAAACCAAACGCAAGATACAAACTTAAAAATAATAGCCACAAATATAATAATATCAACAAAATATAATAATATATGCATTTATTATGAAAAAAAATTCTAAATACCGTAAAATCCGGCGTATAACGCGCACTTTTAACACAAAAAATGAGATCGGGTGTGCGTTATACGCCGGGTATAAAACCGATAGCTTTTTAAGGTATCCGACTACGTTCGGAACCGCGATTTTAAAAAAGCGCATAAATGGATAATTTTCATGATATTTAGTGTCACTTAGATTAGACTACATGTATAAAATTATTTTAAGGACACATTTTGACAAAAAATTTACTTTAAAAACAATATTTTGGCAAAAATTAACTTAGAATAATCTTTTTCAAAATGTTCTCCCCTTTTTTTAAAAATGCTTCTATTATAATAATATTTTGCCTATATAGCCGCCAAACCACTGTAGAGACTGAACTAATTTTTAAAATATATAACTTAGAAGTGGTTTATCCACATTTTACGACAACAGCGGGGATCAATTTTTAAAAAAAAAACCCGATAATTATTTCAATGGTGGGAACCTGAAAATAATTGAATTTTTTAAAAAATCATGCTGACCCCTTTAGAAATTTTATATAAGGGGAAAATATTATTTTAAAAAAGATTTTTAAAAGGGAGAACATTTTGAAAAAGGTTATTCTAAGTTAATTTTTGCTAAAATATGTATTTAAATGTTTTTTTTTCAAAATTCCTTAAAACCCAATTTATAAAATGTATTCTAATCTAAGTGACACTAAATATCATGAAAATTATCCATTTATGCTCCTTTTTAAAATCACGGTTCCGAACGTTAGTCGGATACCTTAATAAGATCCTGATTCGAATCATTTCTACGATTAAATGTTTCTTCCGGTTGTATTTTTCCGAAAAACTGGGAATTTCGGATGATATGTCAACTGGCATAACATGACAGTTTTCCACGTATAAGCCTAGGCCTACCACCGTACACCATCATTACTAATTCAGTCAAAAGGCGACAGCTGGTCTAACCGATGTGTGTGTGCTACTGTAAATCATGCACATTTTTTTTGTTTCAGGTTATTATTTGTACGAATATTTTACAAAGTATCTTATGTACTCTCTACTTTTAAGAGTCATGGGGGGACCTACATTTGTTTAAGGGGCCCAGGCCTACTTTTGCGTAGGGACCCAGGGTCTCAAGAAGTCTTAGGACGTCCCTGGCTCTACGTCAGTGGCCCTCAAACATTTTTGATCGCGTACCCCTGTGGCACCTCAACCCCGGGTACGCGCCACA
>BMAV01005874.1:0-34313 GCA_019973955.1 Trichonephila inaurata madagascariensis
TGAAAAAACCCCCAATTTCACCAAACTTATTTTTTTGCACAGAATCAACCTGATCACGAAATGTATGGCGCTTGAAAATTCCAATTATTTAAAAAGTTATGCCCAACTGTTTTTTTTTGAAATTCGTCCCCCTTTGAATAGTCTTTTTTCGTAACATGCCACCATATTTTTTTTTCCCAAAACCCAAAAGTGCCCCATTTCCTGGGGAAAAATTTAGCGGTCGAAATCTGGTCTTTTAAAAAAATGAACTTTTTAAAAAAATTTTGGAAACCCTAGAAAAAACCGACCTATTTTTTCTGGAAACCCAACTTACCAAATTTTTAAAGGCGGAAAATTCTCAAATTGGTTTTCTTGAAAATGCCCTGATAAATTTTTGGGCCTTTTTATTCAATTATTCAAAATTAAAATGCCCAAATTTCCTTTGAAATTCGTCCCCTTTTCAAATGTTTTTTCAACATCCCCCTTTTCCCAGAACCTTCCAAAGTGCCCATTTTCCTTTCGGGAAATTAAAATTTGGGGTTTGTTAAAATTTCCCAATTTTAAAATAACCCTTCTTAAAAAACCGCCCATTTCTGGAAAGAACTTACCGACCGATTTTTGAAAAACGGCCAATTCCCCACAAACTTAATTTTTTCTTGAAATTCAACCTAATCACGAATATTGTATGGTGCATGCAAATACCAATTAGTTCAAAAGTTATACAACTGTTTCTTTAAAATTTTCTCTTTAAATGTCTGTTTCAGTGACATTCCCACCACTTTTTTTTACCCTAAAAATTTCCCAAAAGTGACCCTTTTTCCCGTTTGAAAAGAATCTAAGTCTGGTTCGTTTCCAAATTTCCCTGAACTTTTTTTTAAAAAATGGAACACTTTCTTAAAAAAACGACCTATATGGCGGGAAAAACCAACTTACCGACCGTTTTTAAAAAAGGGGTCACCCAAACAAAGAGCCTTTCCCCAAACC
The DNA here is from genome assembly GCA_019973955.1 of Trichonephila inaurata madagascariensis. Taxonomy (NCBI): domain Eukaryota; kingdom Metazoa; phylum Arthropoda; class Arachnida; order Araneae; family Nephilidae; genus Trichonephila; species Trichonephila inaurata. The sequence continues at coordinate 964 of BMAV01005874.1, forward strand.
CCAAAAAGACATTTAAAAATATTACGGGGATTATTGAACTCAGTTACACTTTGGAAATGCATTTCTTATGACAATTAAAAAAAAACCGTAAAAAAGTATAAAAATTTTTTAAATTTCGGTATTATCCTTTTTTGAAGCGTTCCTCTTTCAAATGGGCTTAAGCAAGCATTTCTCTTTTCCATGCGTTTGGGAATTTTTGTCATCCTCAATTTTTACCAAACTTAGTTTTTTTTGGAAAGAAAACCTGATCACGAATATGTATGGTGGTCGAAATTCAATTTGTTCAAACGTTATGCCCAACTGTTATTTTAAATTCGCACCTCTTTTAATAGTCTGTTTCAGTGACATGGCCACCAATTTTTTTACCCTAGAAACTTACCAAAAGACCCATTTCACCCGAATTGGACCAGGAATAAATCTGGGATCCGTTTCACGAAATTCCTGTAACTTTTTTTAAAAATGTAAGACCTTCTTATAAAAAAACCCAAACCCTTTTTTGGGATGAAAGCCAACTTAACAACAGATTTTAAAAAAAACCGGGAATTCTCACCAAACTTAGTTTTCTTTCCGAATGAAACCTGATCAGAATATGTATGGCGCTTGTCGAAATTCTAATTTGTTCAAAAGTTTTGCCCAATTGTTTCTTTGGGAAATTTTGCCCTCTTTTAATAGTTTTTTAAAAGGGCATGCCCACCACTATTTTTTTTTAACCGAAAAATTACCCAAAATTACCCATTTCACTCAAATTTTAAACCAGGAATGAAACGGCACCGTTTCCGAAATTAATGTAACTTTTTAAAAAAAAAATTTTTGCCAACCTTTTTCAGGAATTCCAATTTTTAAAAAAAATTTCCCAAAAAGTTTTTCTTGTAATTGTGACACTAGTTGGCATTTTTCCCAAAACCCCCCAAAAAAAAACTACTTTTTTTACCCCGGGAAAATTACCAAAAAAACCCATTTCACTCAAAATGGACCAGGAATCCAAATCTGGGTTGTTTACAAATTTTCCCGTAATTTTTTTTTTTTAAAAAAACACCCCGAAAAAAAAGACCTATTTGTCTTTAAAAAACCCTTTTTCCGACCGATTTTTAAAAACCCGGGGGTCATTCGAACGAGAGGCCGCCCCCAAACCCTAAGACACTTAAAAAATTACCCTGCGATTATTAGAACACGAGTTATTGCACTTTTGGGAATGCATTTCTATGACAAGTATCAGAAAAAAACCGAAAAATAAAAGTAAAAAATTTTAATTGCGGTATTATCCTTTTTGAAACGTTCGTCTTTTATATTTGTAATTGCGACGCATTTCCTATTCCCTGCGTTTGGATCATTTTTTTGTCTTCCTCTAATTCCTACCAAACTTAGTTTTCTTGCACAGAATTCAACGATTATCACGAATATGTATGGCGCTTGTCGAAATTCCCAAATTTGTTCAAGGTTATGCAATTGTTTTTGAAATTCTCCCCCCTTTCAAAAGTCTGTTTCAGTGACATGCCCACCACTATTTTTTTTTTTACCCTAGAAACTTACAAAAGTTACCCATTTCACTCGGGTTAACCAGGAATCTAAATCTGGTCTCCGTTTCACGAAATTAATGTAACTTTTTTTAAAAAAGAAAGACCTTCTTGAAAACAACCTATTTGGCATGAAAGAACTTACCGACCGATTTTAAAAAACCGGCCAATTATTACCAAACTTAGTTTTCTTGCACAGAATTCAACGCTGATCACGAATATGTATGGTACTTGTCGAAATTCCAAACAGGGTTTAAAAGTTATGCCCAACGGTTTCTTTGAAATTCGTGTTTCAGTGACATGCCCACCACTATTTTTTTTTACCCTAGAAACTTACCAAAAAGACCCATTTCACTCAAAATTGGACCAGGAATCCAAATCTGGTGTCCGTTTCACGAAATTCCTGTAATTTTTTTTAAAACCGAAACACTTTCTTGAAAAAACCGAACTATTTGGCTTGAAAGCCAAATTACCGACCGATTTTAAAAGCCGGGTGTCATTCGAACTAAGAGCCGTTCCCAAACCCAAAGACACTTAAAATATTACCCTGCGATTATTAGAACTCGAGTTATTGCACTTTGGTAATGCATTTCTGTGACAAGTATAAAAACACCTAAAAAAGTATAAAAGTTTTAATTGCGGTATTATCCAAAGCGTTCCTCTTTCAAATGGGCTTAATTGCAAACATTTTCTTTTTCCCTGCGTTTGGGAATTTTTTTTCATCCTCAAATTTTTTACCAAACTCGTTTTTTTTGCACAGAATTCAACGCTGATCACGAATAGATGGTGCTTGAAATTCCAATTTGTTCAAAAAGTTTTGCCCAATGTTCATTTTTAAATTCGTCACCCTTTTTAAAAGTCTGTTTCAGTGACATCCCCCCACTATTTTTAAGCGTACCAAAAAGGGCCCATTTTTTCCCCGAAATTTTACCAGGGAAATTTTAAAACTGGTCTCCATTTCACAAAAATTTCCCGTAACTTTGTTTTAAAAAAAGGAACACCTTCTTGAAAAAAACCCGGGTAATTCTCACCAAACTTAATTTTTTTTGCACGAATTCAACGCTGATCACGAAAATGTAGGTCTTTTCAAAATTCAATTAGTTCAAAGTTAGCCCCCTGTTTTTTTTTAAATTCGTCCCCTGTTTGAAAAGTCGTTTCAGTAACATGCCCACCACTATTTTTTTTACCCTGAAACTTTAAAAAGGCCCATTTCACTCGGGGAAATTTTAGCAGGGATCGAAATCTGGTTCCCCTTTTTCCCCAAAATTTCCTGTAACCCTTTCAAAGAATGGAACACCTTCTTGAAAAAAACCCACCTATTTCGGAAAAAAACTTACCGACCGATTTTGAAAAAACCCGGGCCAACTCCAAACTTAATTTTTTTTGCACAGAAATTAAGCTGATCACGAAAATGTATGGCGCTTGTCAAAATTCCCTAGTTCAAAGGTTTCAACTATTTCTTTGAAATTGTCCCCTTTTGAATAGTCTGTTTGGTTACATGCCCCACCACTATTTTTTTTTCCCCGAAACTTACCAAAAATGACCCATTTCACTCGAAATTTGAGCAGGGAAACGAAATTGGTTCCGTTTAACAAATTCCCCGCTTTTTTAAAAAATGGAACACCTTCTTGAAAAAGTCGACCTTTGGCTGGAAAAACCCAAATTACGCCATTTTTAAAAACCGGTGTCATTCGAACTAAGAGCCCTTCCCACACCCAAAGACACTTAAAATATTACGCTACGATTATTAGAACTCGAGTTATTGCACTTTTGTAATGCATTTTCTCTATGACAAGTATAAAAAAGTATAAAAGTTAACTGCGGTATTATTCTTTTTGGAAGCGTTCCTCTTTCAAATGGGCTTAATTGCAACGCATTTCTCTTTCCCATGCGTTTGGGAATTTTTTTGTCATCCTCCAATTCTTACCAAACTTAGTTTTTCTTGCAAAGAATTCAACGCTGATCAAGAATATGTATGGCGCTTGTTGATATTCCAATTAGTTCAAAAGTTATGCCCAACTGTTCCTTTGAAATTCGTCCCCTTTTTCAATAGTCTGTTTCAGTGACATGGCCACCACTATTTTTTTTACCCTAGAAACTTACCAAAGTGACCCAGTACTTTTGAAATTTGAGGCAGAAATCTAAATATGGTCTCCCGTTTGAAAAGCAAATTCCTGTAACTTTCTTAAAAATGGAACACCTTCTTGAAAAAAACTTGACCTATTTGCTGGAAAGCCAACTTACCGACTGATTTTGAAAAACCGGCCAATTCTCACCAAACTTAATTTTCTTGCACAGAATTCAACGCTGATCACGAAAATGTATGGCGCTTGTCACAGTTCCAATTAGTTCAAAGGTTATACCCAACTATTTCTTTGAAATTCGTCCGCTGTTTGAATAGTCTGTTTTTAGTTACATGCCCACCACTATTTTTACCCTAGAAACTTACCAAAGTGACCCATTTCACTCGAAATTTGAGCAGGAATCGAAATCTGGTCTGCGTTTCCAGCAAATTCCTGTAACTTTTTAAAATGGAACACCTTCTTAAAAATCGACCCTATATGGCTGGAAAGCAATTTACCGACCGATTTTAAAAAGCCGGGTGTCTCATTCAGGCAAGAGCCGTTCCCAAACCCAAAGACACTTAAAAATATTACGCTGCGATTATTACCAGAACTCGAGTTATTGCACTTTGTTAATGCATTTTCTCTGTGACAAGTATAAAAAACACCGTAAAAAAAAGTATAAAAACGCTGCGGTATTATTCTTTTTGAAGCATTCCTCTTTCAAATGGAGCAATATGCAACGCATTTCTCTTTCCCATGCGTTTGGGAATTTTTTTGTCATCCTCCAATTCTTACCAAACTTAGTTTTTCTTGCAAAGAATTCAACGCTGATGAAAGGAGCTTAATGTATGGCGCTTGTTGATGTTGAATTAGTTCAAATGTTATTCCCCAACTGTTCCTTTGAAATTCGTCCCATTTTCAATAGTCTGTTTCAGTAACATACCCACCTCTTTTTTTTTTACCTAGAACCTTACCAAAGTGACCCATTTCACGAAATTTGAGCAGGAATCTAAATATGGTCTCCGTTTCAGCAAATTCCTGTAACTTTTTTTAAAAAATGGAACACCTTCTTGAAAAAACCGACCTATTTGCTGGAAAGCCAACTTACCGACCGATTTTCAAAAACCGGCCAATTCTCACCAAACTTGATTTTTTAACACAAATTTCAACGCTGATCACGAATATGTACATGGTGCTTGTTGATATTCCAAAGGATTCAAAAGTTATGTCCAACTGTTCTTTTTAAAATTCGTCCCCTTTTCAATAGTCTGTTTCAGTGACATGGCCACCACTACTTTTTTTTTTTTACCCTAGAACCTTACCAAAGTGACCCATTTCACTCGAAATTTGAACAGGAATCTAAATATGGTATTCGTTTCACCAAATTCCTGTAACTTTTTTCAAAGAATGGAACACCTTCTTGAAAAAACCGACCTATTTGCTGGAAAGCCAACTTACCGACCGATTTTTGAAAAATGGCCAATTCTCACCAAACTTAATTTTTCTTGCACAGAATTCAACGCTGATCACGAATATGTATGGTGCTTGTCCAAAATACCAGTTAGTTCAAGAAGTTATGCCCAACTGTTTTCTTTGAAATTCGTCCTCTCTTTCAAGTCTGTTTGAGTGACATTCCCACCACTATTTTTTTTACCCGAGCTTTTACCAAAAGTGACCCATTTCACTCGGAATTTGACCAGAATCTAAGTCCTGGTCTCCCATTTCAAAAATTCCTGTAACTTTTTTTTTTAAAACAAGGAAACACTTTATTGAAAAACCGAACTATTTGGCTTGAAAGCCAACTTACCGACCGATTAAAAGTCGGGTGTTATTCGAACTGAGAGCCGTTCAAAACCTAAGACATAAAATATTACCCTGCGATTACTAGAACTCGAGTTATTGCACTTTGGTAATGCATTTCTATGACAAGTATAAAAAAAACACCGAAAAAAAGTATAAAAGTTTTTGAATTGCGGTATCCTTTTTGAAGCGTTCACTCTTTCAAATGGGCTTAATTACCCAGCTTGCATTCCTCTTTTCCATGCGTTTTGGGAATTTTTGTCATCCTCCAATTCTTACCAAACTTAGTTTTCTGGCACAGAATTTCAACGCTGATCACGATATGTATGGTGCTTGTCCGAAATTCCAATTAGTTCAAAAGTTATGCCCAACTGTTCATTTGAAATTCGTCACCTCTTTCAATAATAGTCTGTTTCAGTATACCCACCACTATTTTTTTACCTAGAAACTTACCAAAGTGACCCATTTTCACTCGAAATTTGAGCAGGGATCGAAATCTGGTCTCCGTTTCACCAAATTCTATTAACTGTTTTTAAAAAACGGAACACCTTCTTGAAAAAATCGACCTATATGGCTGGAAAGCCAACTTACCGACTCGATTAAAAAACCGGCCAATTCTCACCAAACTTAATTTTCTTGCACAGAATGCAACGCTGATCACGAATAATAGCCGTAGCGCTTGTTGATATTCCAATTAGTTCAAGTTACATGTCAACTGTTCTCTTGAAATTCGTCCCCTTTTTCAATGAGTCTGTTTCCGTGACATGGCCACCACTATTTTTTACCTAGAAACTTACAAAGTGACGCATTTCACTCGAAATTTGAGCAGGAATCGAAATCTGGTCTCCCGTTTCAGCAAATTCCTGTAACTTTTAAAAAATGGATTACCTTCTTGAAAATTCAACCTATATGGCTGGAAAACCAACTTACCGACTCGATTTTTAAAGCCGGGTGTCATTCGAACTAGATCCGTTCCCAAACCCAAAGACACTTAAAATATTACGCTGCGATTATTAGAACTCCGAGGAGTTATTGCACTTTGGTAATGCATTTCTCTATGACAAGTATAAAAAAACACCGTAAAAAAAGTATAAATGTTTTAATTGCGGTATTATCATAGAAGCGTTCACTCTTTCAAATGGAAACCCAATTGCAACGCATTTCTCTTTTCAATGCGTTTGGGGAATTTTTTGTCATCCTCAATTCTTACCAAACTTAGTTTTTCTTGCACAGAATTCAACGCTGATCTACGGGCTATGTATGGGCTTGTCGAAATTCAATTAGTTCAAGAAGAAGTTATGCTTAACTGTTCATTTGAAATTCGTCCCCTCTTTCAATAGTCTGTTTCAGTGACATACCCACCACTATTTTTTTTTTACCCTAGAAACTTACCAAAGTGACCCATTTCACTCGAAATTTTACCAGGAATCTAAATCTGGTCTCCCATTTTCACGAAATTCCTGTAGCTTTTGTTTTAAATGGAACACCTTCTTGAAAAACGAGGCTAATTGTCACTAAGCAATTTTCTTGCACAGAATTCCAACGCTGATCACGAAAATGTATGGCGCTTGTCCAAAATTCCAATTAGTTCAAAAGTTATACTTAACTGTTTCTTTGAAATTCGTCCCCTGTTTGAATAGTCTGTTTCAGTAACATGCCCACCACCACTATTTTTTACATAGAAACTTACAAAGTGACCCATTTCACTCAGCGAAATTTGAGCAGGGGATCGAAATCTGGTCTCCGTTTCACCAAATTCCTGTAACTGTTTTAAAATTGCAAAACCTTCTTGAAAAAATCGACCTATATGGCTGGAAGCCAACTTACCGACTGATTTACTGGCCAATTCTCACCGGCAATTTTCTTGCACAGAATGCAACGCTGATCACGAATATGTATGGCGCTTGTTGATATTCCAATTAGTTCAAAAGTTATGCCCAACTATTTCTTTGAAATTCGTCCCCTGTTTGAATAGTCTGTTTCAGTTACATGCCCACCACTATTTTTTCTTTTACCCTAGAAACTTACCAAAGTGACACATTTCACTCGAAATTTTAGCAGGAATCAAATCTGGTCTCCGTTTCAACAAATTCCTGTAACTTTTTTTTAAAAACGAAACATTTTCTTGAAAAAACCGAACTATTTGGCTTGAAAGCCAACTTACCGACCGATTTGAAAAGCCGGGTGTCATTCGAACTAAGAGCCGTTCCCAAACCCCAAAGGAACGCAAAATATTACCCTGCGATTATTATTAGAACTCGGTTATTGCACTTTGGTAAAAGCATTTCTATGACAAGAATAAAAACACCGAAAAAAGTATAAATGTTTTAATTGCGGTATTATCGCTTTTGAAGCGTTCCTCTTTCAATTATGCTTTATTACCTTGCCCATTTCTCTTTTCCATGCGTTTGGGAATTTTTTTGTCATCCTCCAAATCGTACCAAACTTAGATTTTCTAGCACAGAATTCAACGCTGATCACGAATATGTATGGCGCTTGTTAAAATTTCAATTAGTTCAAAAGTTATGCCCAACTGTTCATTTGAAATTCGTCCCCTCTTTCAATAGTCTGTTTCAGTGACATGCCCACCACTATTTTCTTTTTACCCTAGAAACTTACCAAAGTGACCCATTTCACTCGAAATTTGAGCAGGAATCTAAATATGGTCTTCGTTTCACCAAATTCCTGTAACCTTTTTCAAAGAATGGAACACCTTCTTGAAAAAACCGACCTATTTGCTGGAAAGCCAACTAACCGACCGATTTTGAAAAACCGGCCAATTCTCACCAAACTTAAATTTTCTTGCACAGAATTCAACGCTGATCACGAATATGTATGGTGCTTGTCCAAATACCAATTAGTTCAAAAGTTATGCCCAACTGTTTCTTTGAAATTCGTCCCCTCTTTCAATAGTCTGTTTCAGTGACATTCCCACCAATATTTTTTTTACCCTAGAAACTTACCAAAGTGACCCATTTCACTCGGAATTTGATCAAAAATTCCTGTAACTTTTTTTTAAAAATGAAACACTTTCTTGAAAAACCCGACCTATTTGGCTTGAAAGCCAACTTACCGACCGATTTTAAAAGCCGGGTGTCATTCGAACTAAGAGCTGTTCCCAAACCCAAAGACACTTAAAATATTACGCTGCGATTATTAGAACGCGAGTTATTGCACTTTGGTAATGCATTTCTATGACAAGTATAAAAAACACCAAAAAAAGTATAAAAGTTTTAATTGCGGTAGATCCTTTTAGAAGCGTTCCTCTTTCAAATGGGGCAATTGCAACGCATTTCTCTTTTTCCCTGCGTTTGGGAATTTTTGTCATCCTCATCTTTCCAAACTTTGTTTTCTGGCACAGAATTCAACGCTGATCACGAATATGTATGGTGCTTGTCGAAATTCCAATTAGTTCAAAAGTTATGCCCAACTGTTCATTTAAAAATTTGTCACTCTTTCAATAGTCTGTTTCAGTGACATCCCACCACAATTTTTTTCCTAGAAATTGCCAAGTGACCAAAATTTCTTTTGAAATTTGACCAGGGAAACTAAATCTGTCTCCATTTCACGAAATTCCTGTAACTGTGTTTTAAAATAAACACCTTCTTGAAAAAACCGGCTAATTTCACCAAACTTAATTTTTTCTTGACAAATTCAACGCTGATCCGAAAATGTAATGGCGCTTGTCAAAATTCAATTAGTTCAAAAATTATGCCCAACTGTTTTCTTTGAAATTCGTCCCCTGTTTGAATAAGATCGTTTTCAGTAACATGACCACTATTTTTTTTACCCTAGAAACTTTACCAAGTGACCAATTCACTGAAATTTGAGCAGGGATCGAAATCTGGGCTCCGTTTCACCAAATTCCTGTAACTGTTTTAAAAATGGAACATCTTCTTGAAAAAATCGACCTATATGGTGGAAAGCCAACTTACCGACCGATTTTAAAAACCGGCCAATTTCACCAAACTTAATTTTTCTTGCACAGAATGCAACGCTGATCACGAATATGTATGGTGCTTGTCCCAAATTCCCAAATTTGTTCAAAAGGGTTTCCCAACTGTTCATTTGAAATTCGTCCCCCCTTTTTTAAAAAAAATCTGATTCAGTGACATGCCCACTACTATTTTTTTCCCTAGGGAAAATTACCAAAAGTGACCCCTTTCACTGAAATTTTACCAGGAATCTAAATCTGGTCTCCATTTCACGGGAAAATTTCCCGTAACTTTGTTTTAAAAATGGAACACCTTCGAAAAAAAGGGGTAATTGCACCAAACTTAATTTTTTTTTGCTAACCCCAAAGCTGATCACGAACAAAGTATGGCGCTTGTCAAAATTCCCAAATTTGTTCAAAAAAAATTATGCCCAACTGTTTTTTTGAAATTCGTCCCCCGTTTGAATAGTCTGTTTCAGTAACATGCCCACCACTATTTTTTTTTTCACTAGAAACTTTACCAAAGTGACCCATTTCACTCGGGAAAATTTTAGCAAAGGGGTCGAAATCTGGTCTCCCCTTTCACCAAATTCCTGTAACTGTTTTAAAATGCAAAACCCCCTTGGGAAAAAAAACCCACCCAAAGGCTGGAAAGAACTTACCGACTTTATTTAAAAAAAAATGGCCAATTCTCACCAAACAATTTTTCTTGCACAGAATGCAACGCTGATCACGAAATGTATGGCGCTTGTTTATATTCCAATTAGTTTAAAAGTTCGCCCAACTATTTCTTTTTAAATTCGTCCCCTTTTTTGAATAGTCTGTTTTCGGGTTTCATGCCCACCACTATTTTTCTTTTTTCCCTAGAAAAATTACCAAAGTGACACATTTCACTCGAAATTTTAGCAGGAATCAAAATCTGGTCTCCGTTTCAACAAATTTTCCCGTAACTTTTTTTTAAAAAAAAAATTTTTTTTGAAAAAAAGAACTATTTGGCTTGAAAAACCAACTTACCGACCGATTTGAAAAAAAGGGTGTCATTTTGAACCCAAAAAGCCGTTCCCAAACCCAAAGACACTTAAAATATTACCCTGCGATTTTGGGGAAATCGAGGGTTTTTGCACTTTTTGTAAAACATTTTTTATGACAAGTATAAAAAAAACCGAAAAAAAAAGTATAAAAGTTTTAATTGCGGTATTATCCTTTTTGGGAAACGTTCCTCTTTTAAATATGCTTAATTCAAGCATTTTTTCCCTTTTTTGCGTTTGGGGAATTTTTTTCATCCTCCAAATCGTACCAAACTTAGATTTTTTTAGGGACAAATTTAACGCTGATCACGGGGAAAATGTATGGCGCTTGTTAAAATTTCAATTAGTTCGTTATGCCTTTAAATGTTCTTTTAAATTCGTCCCCTCTTTTAATAGTCTGTTTTTGTGGGCATGCCCACCACTATTTTTTTTCCCCCAAAAAAACTTACCAAAAGTGACCCCTTTCACTAAAATTTTAGCAGGAACCAAAAATGGTCTTTGTTTCACCCAAATTCCTGTAACCTTTTTTTAAAGAATGGAACACCTTCTTGAAAAAAAACCCACCTAAAAAGCTGGAAGAACTAACCGACCGATTTTGAAAAAACCGGGCCCTCCCCCAAACTTAAATTTTTTTTTCCGGGGAATTTTAACGCTTTATCACGAAAATTATGGTGCTTTGGGCGGGAAAAACCCAAATTTGTTCAAAAGTTATGCCCCCCTGTTTCTTTTTAAATTGTCCCTCTTTTTAATAGTTTTGTTTTTAGTGAATTCCCACCAATATTTTTTTTTCCCCCCAAACTTCCAAAAATGAACCCATTTCACTCGGGAAATTTTATCAAAATTCCTGTAACTTTTTAAAAAAGAAAAAACTTTCTTGAAAAAACCCACCTATTTGGCTTGAAAGCCAACTTACCCACCGATTTTAAAAACCGGGTGTCATTCGAAATAAGAGCCTTCCCCAAACCCAAAGACACTTAAAATATTTGCATTAAGAACTGAGTTTTGCACTTTGGTAATGATTTTATAAATATAAAAAAAAACCGTAAAAAAGTATAAAAGTTTTTTGCGGTAGTATTCTTTTTTTGAAGCGTTCCTCTTTTAAAAAGGGCAATTGCAACGATTTTCTTTCCATGCGTTTGGGGGTTTTTTTTCATCCTCAATTCTTACCAAACTTTGTTTTCTTGCACAGAATTCAACCCGATCACGAATATGTTGGTGCTTGTCGAAAATTTCCCAAATTTGTTCAAAAGTTTGCCCAACTGTTCATTTAAAATTCGTCACCCAATGTCTTTTGTGACATCCCCCCAATTTTTTTCCCAGAAAATTGAAAATGACAAATTTTTTCGAAAATTTTACCAGGAAACTAAATCTGGTCTCCATTTCAGAAAATTTCCCGTAACTGTGTTTTAAAATGGAAAACCCCTTTTTGAAAAAAACCCGGGTAACTCACCAAACTTAATTTTTATTGAAAATTCAAGCTGATCACGAAAAAGTATGGCGCTTGTCAAAATTCCAATTCAAAAATTATGCCCAACTGTTTCTTTGAAATTCGTCCCCCGTTTGAATAGTGTTTTCGTAACATACCAATTTTTTTTTTCCCTAGGGGAAAATTACCAAGTGCCCCAAATTTACTGAAATTTGAGCAGGGGGTCGAAATCTTCTGTTTCCCAAACCGTAACTGTTTTTTAAAAAAGGGAAAATCTTCTTGAAAAAAACGACCTATATGGCTGGGAAAAACTTACCGACCGTTTAAAAAAACCGGGCCAACTCACCCAAAATTAATTTTTTCTTAAAAATGCAACGCTGATCACGAATATGTATGGTGCTTGTCAAACCAATTGTTCAAAAAATTATGCCCCCCTTTCTTTGGGGAAATTTGTCACCTCTTTTAAAAATCTGATTCAAAATGACTCCCCCCTATTTTTTTCCCAGAAACTTCAAAGTGACCCCTTTTACTCGAAATTTTACCCGGAATCTAAATCTGGTTCCATTTCACAAATTTCCCGAACTTTGTTTTAAAAAAGGGAAAACCCTTTTTTAAAAACGGGAATTGTCACTAAACTTTAATTTTTCTTGCACAAAATTCAACCCGATCACAAAAATGTTGGCCGGGAAATTCCCCCAAATTTTAAAAAGATCCCAATGTTTCTTTGAAATTGCCCCGTTTTTAATTGGGCTGTTTCAAAATCCCAACTTTTTTTTAAATAAAACTTCCAAAAAGACCCATTTCACTCGAAAATTTAAGACGCTGGTTCCTTTTACCAAACTTAATTTTTTTAAAATGCAAAAACCCTTTTTGAAAAAAAGTTTTGGCTGGAAAACCCAATTAAGTTTAAAAATGGCCAATTTTCCCCAAATTAAATTTTTTTCAAAATGAAGTGACACGAATATTTTTATGGCCTTGTTTATTTCCAAATTTTGCAAAATTAAAAAAACCCCGTTCCTTTAAATTCGTCCCTTTTTTTAAATTTTTTTGGGAACCCCCAAAATTTTTTTTTAGAAAAAAACCAAAGGACCCATTACCAAATTTTTACAGGGAATCTAAATATTTTCCTTTCCAAAACCTGTAATTTTTCAAAATAACAAATGAAAAAATGCCCATTTTTTGGGAAAGCCCCTTTTTTGACGTTTTGAAAAACCCCAATTTACCAAAATTTTAATTTTTTTGCCAAAAATTAACGCCATCAAATTTTGGGGGGCTTTTAAAATATAAAACAAATTATGAAAGCCTTTTGAAACTCCCCTTTTAAAGCTGTTTCATGAATTCCCACCCTATTTTTTTCCCTGAAAATTTAAAATGAACCCTTTCAATGTAATTTATCAAAAAAAAAACCTATTTAAAAATTTCTGTAACTTTTTTAAAAAAAACTTTATTAAAAAGACCTATTTTCGCCCTCCGCGATTTTGGGGTGTCATTCAACTAGACCGTTCCAAACCCCAAAAACACTTAAAAATATTCCCTCATTATTAGAACCAGTCATTGCCTTTTAATGCTTTTGACAATAAAAAAAACACCAAAAAAGATAAAAATTTTAATTCGGATTTCCTTTTTAACGTTCCTTTCAAAAAACTTAATTGAAGCACCTTTTCCAGAGGGGTTTTTTGTCTTAAATTTTTCCAAACTTAGATTTTCTTGCACAAAATTCAACTGACCACGAATAAGTATGGCGCTTGTCAAAATTCCCTAGTTCAAAGTTATGCCCCACTGTTTCTTTGAAATTCGTCCCCTCTTTAAATAGTCTGTTTCAGTGACATTCCCACCACTATTTTTTTTTACCCTAGAAACTTACCAAAGTGATCCATTTCACTCGAAATTTGACTAGGAATCTAAATCTTGTCTCCATTTCACAAATTCCTGTAATTTTTTTTTTTTAGAAATGAAACACTTTCTTAGAAAAACCGACCTATTTGTCTTAAAAACCTTCTTAACGACTGATTTTAAAAAACCGGGTGTCATACGAACGGGGAGCCGTTTCCAAACCCAAAGACACTTAAAACATTACCCTGCGAGTATTAGAACTCGAGTTATTGCAATTTGGTAATGCATTTCTATGACAAATATCAGAAAAAGACCGAAAAAGAAGTAAAAATGTTTTAATTGCGGTATTATCCTTTTTGAAGCGTTTCTCATTCAATTGGGCTTAATTGCAACGCATTTCTCTTTTCCGTGCGTTTGGGAATTTTTTTTTCATCCTCCAATTCTTACCAAACTTAGATTTTTGCGCACAGAATTCAACGCTGATCACAAATACGTATGGCACTTGTCGAAATTCTAATTAGTTCAAAAGTTATGCCCAACTCTGTTACTTTGAAATTCGTCCCCTCTTTCAATAGTCTGTTTCAGTGACATGCCAACCACGATTTTTTATTTTACCCTAGAAACTTACCAAAGTGACCCATTTCACTCGAAATTTGAGCAGGGATCGAAATCTGGTCTCCGTTTCACCAAATTCCTGTAACTTTTTTTAAAAAATGGAACACCTTCTTGAAAAAATCGACCTATATGGCTGGAAAGCCAACTTACCGACCGATTTTAAAAAACGACCAATTCTCACCAAACTTGATTTTTCTTGCACATATTTCAACGCTGATCACGAATATGTATGGTGCTTGTCGAAATACCAGTTAGTTCAAAAGTTATGCCCAACTGTTCCTTTGAAATTCGTCCCCTCTTTCAATAGTCTGTTTCAGTGACATTCCCACCACTATTTTTTTTCCCTAGAAACTTACCAAAGTGACCCATTTCACTCGAAAATTTTAGCAGGAACGAAATCTGGTCTCCGTTTCAACAAATTCCCGTAACTTTTTTTTAAAAAAGGATTACCTTCTTGAAAAATTCAACCTATATGGCCGGAAAGCCAACTTACCGACCCATTTTAAAAACCGGGTGTCATTGAACTAAGATCCGTTCCCAAACCCAAAGACACTTAAAATATTACGCTGCGATTATTAGAACTCGAGTTATTGCACTTGGTAATGCATTTCTTGACAAGTATAAAAACACCGTAAAAAAGTATAAAAGTTTTAATTGCGGTATTATCCTTTTGAAGCGTTCCCTTTCAAATGGGCTTAATTAAACGCATTTTCTTTCCCGCGTTTGGGAATTTTTGTCATCCTCCAATTCTTTCTAAACTTAGTTTTTCTTGCACAGAATTCAGCTGATCACGAATATGTATGGAGCTTTGTCGAAATTCCAATAGTTCAAAAATTATGCCCAACTGTTTCTTTCTTAAATTCGTCCCTGTTTGAATAGTCTGTTTCAGTAACATGCCCACCCTATTTTTACCCTAGAAACTTACCAAAGTGACCCATTGACTCGAAATTTGAGCAGCGATCGAAATCTGGTCTCCTTTTCACCAAATTCCTGTAACTGTTTTTAAAAAATGGAACACCTTCTTGAAAAAATCGACCTATATGGCTGAAAAGCCAACTTACCGACCGATTTAAAAAAACTGGCCAATTCTCACCAAACTTAGTTTTTCTTGCACAGAATGCAACGCTGATCATGAATATGTATGGCGCTTGTTGATATTCTAATTAGTTCAAATGTTATGTCCAACTGTTCTTTTGAAATTCGTCCCCTTTTTCAATAGTCTGTTTCGTGACAGGCCACCACTACTTTTTTACCCTAGAACCTTACCAAGTGACCCATTTCACTCGAAATTTGAACAGGAATCTAAATATGGTATTCGTTTCACCAAATTCCTGTAACTTTTTTCAAAGAATGGAACATCTTCTTGAAAAAACTGACCTATTCTGGAAAAGCCAACTTACCGACCGATTTTTGGAAAAAAAGGCCAATTCTCCCCCAAACTTAATTTTTTTTCACAGAATTCAACGCTGATCCACGGGAAAAATTAAAGGTGCTTGTCAAAATACCAGTTAGTTCAAAAATTATCCCCCTTGTTTCTTTGAATTCGTCCCTCTTTCAATAGTTTTTTCCGGGGACATTTTTCCCCCCACTATTTTTTTTTTTTTCCCCAAAAAACTTACCCAAAATGACCCATTTCACTCGGAAATTTTACCAAAAATCTAAGTTTGGGCTCCATTTTTAAAAATTCCTGTAATTTTTTAAAAAAAAGAAACACTTTCTTGAAAAAAACCCAACTATTTGGCAGCCAACTTAAACCCACCGATTTTAAAAAACCGGGTGTCATTCAACTAAGGGCCCTTTCCCCCAAACCCGGGGCCAAAAAAATTACCCCGCGTTTAATTAAGGGGAAATCAGGTTTTGCCTTTTTGGGAAAACATTTCTATGACAAGTATAAAAAAAACCGAAAAAAATATAAAAAGTTTTTTAAATTTCGGTATTACCTTTTTTTGGAAAACGTTTTCCCCTTTCAAATTGCTTAATTGCCGATTTTCTCTTTTCAAAGCGTTTGGGAATTTTTTTTCTTCCTCCCAAATTTGTACCAAACTTAGATTTTTTTAGCACAGGGTTAAATGATCCCCGAATATGTATGGCGCTTGTTAAAATTTCAATTAGTTCAAAAAGTTATCCCAACTGTTCATTTGAAATTCGTCCCTCTTTTTTAAAAAAGTCTGTTTTTAGTGACCTTTTCCCACCACTATTTTCTTTTTTCCCCCGAAACTTACCAAAGTGACCCATTTTCCCTCGAAATTTGAGCAGGAAAGGGAAACTAAATATGGTCTTCGTTTCACCAAATTCCTGAACCTTTTTCCAAAAAAAATGGAACACCTTCTTAAAAAAAACCCACCTATTTCGAAAAGCCAACTAACCCACCGAATTTTTTAAAAACCGGAATTCTCACCAAACCCAAATTTTTTTTGCCAAAAATTCTCGCTGATCACGAATATGTATGGTGCTTGTCGAAATACCAATTAGTTCAAAGTTATGCCCAATTGTTTCTTTGAAATTCGTCCCCCCTTTCAATGGGCTGTTTCAACATTTACACCAATATTTTTTTTCCCTAGAAACTTACCAAAGTGACCCATTTCACTAAGGGAAATTTTATCAAAAATTTCCCGTAACTTTTTTAAAAAAGAAACACTTTTTTTGAAAAACCCCACCTATTTGGCGGGGAACTTACCGACCCCCCCTTTTAAAAACCGGGTGTCATTCGAACTAAAAGCTGTTCCCAAGCCCCGACACTTAAAAAAAATTACGCTGCGATTTTAGAACTCGAGTTATTGCACTTTGGTAATGCATTTCTATGACAAAAATTTAAAAAACACCATAAAAAATATAAAAATTTTTTAAATTTCGGTAGTATCCCAGAAGGGGTTCCTCTTTCAAATGGGCTTTAATTTCCGCATTTCCCTTTTTCCCTGCGTTTTTAGAATTTTTTATCATTCTCCCAAATTTTTACCAAACTTAGTTTTCTTGCACCCGGGAAATTTAACGCTGATCCCCGAAATATGTATGGCGCTTCTCAGAAATACCAATTAGTTCAAAAAATTATGCCCCAAATGTTTTTTTTGAAATTCGTCCCCTCTTTCAATAGTCTGTTTTAGGGGGACATTTCCCCCCACTATTTTTTTTCCCCAGGGAAAAATTTCCAAAGTGACCCATTTTTAAATCGGAAATTTTACCAAAAATCTAAGTCCTGGTCTCCATTTCAAAAAATTTCCCGTAACTTTTTTTAAAAGGAAACACTTTCTTGAAAAACCCTACCTTTTGGCTTAGAAAACCAACTTACCGACCGATTTTAAAAAAACCCGGGGGTCATTCGAACTAAAAAGCCGTTCCCCCAAAACCCAAAAAACACTTAAAAATTTCGCTGCGATTTTAAAAACCGAGGGTTTTTGCACTTTGGTAATGCATTTCTCTTGAACAAGTATAAAAAAAAAAACCGTAAAAAAATAAAAGTTTTAATTGCGGTATTATCCTTTTTAAAAGTTCCTCTTTCAAAGGAAGGGAATTGCAACAAATTTCTCTTTTCCATTTCCTTTGGGAATTTTTTTTTCATTCTCAATTCTTACCCAAAATTAGTTTTTTTTTGCACAGAATTCCCTGATCCTTGAATATGTATGGTTTTTTCAAAATTCAATTAGTTCAAAAGTTATGCCCAACTGTTCATTTTGGGGGAAATTTTTCACCTCTTTTTAAAAAAATCCCGTTTTTAGTGGCTTTTCCCACCACTATTTTTTTTTACCCTAGAAACTTACCAAAGTGACCCATTTCACTCGAAATTTGAGCAGGAATCGAAATCTGGTCTCCATTTCACGAAATTCCTGTAACTTTGTTTTAAAAATAGAACACCTTCTTGAAAAACGGGCTAATTGTCACCAAACTTAATTTTTCTTGCACAGAATTCAACGCTGATCACGAAAATATATGGCGCTTGGCAAAATTCCAATTAGTTCAAAAGTTATGTTCATTTGTTTCTTTGAAATTCGTCCCCTGTTTGAATAGTCTGTTTCAGTAACTTGCCCACCACTATTTTTTTTTACCCTAGAAACTTACCAAAGTGACCCATTTCACTCGAAATTTGAGCAGGGATCGAAATCTGGTCTCCGTTTCACCAAATTCCTGTAACTGTTTTTAAAAAATGCAACACCTTCTTGAAAAAATCGACCTATATGGCTGGAAAGCCAACTTACCGACCGATTTAAAAAAACTGCCAATTCTCACCAAACTTAATTTTTCTTGCACAGAATGCAACGCTGATCACGAATATGTATGGCGCTTGTTGATATTCCAATTAGTTCAAAAGTTATGCCCAACTGTTCCTTTGAAATTCGTCCCTTTTTTCAATAGTCTGTTTAAGTGACATGGCCACCACTATTTTTTTTACCCTAGAACCTTACCAAAGTGACCCATTTCACTCGAAATTTGAGCAGGAATCTAAATATTGTCTCCGTTTCACCAAATTCCTGTAACTTTTTTCAAAAAATGGAACACCTTCTTGAAAAAACTGACCTATTTGCTGGAAAGCCAACTTACCGACCGATTTTTAAAAAACCCGGCTAATTCTCACCAAACTTAATTTTTCTTGCACAGGGGCCCCGCGACCCCCAATAAGTATGGCGCTTGTCCAAAAATTTAATTTGTTGGGGTTATGCCCCCCCTGTTTGTTTTAAATTCGTCCCCCCTTTTTTAAAAAGTCTGTTTGTTGATATTCCCAAAAACTATTTTTTTACCCCGGGAAAATTACCCAAAATGGGGGCCCTTTCCCAATTTGACCAAGAATTTTAAGCCCTTCCCCATTTCCCCAAAAAAATTTCCCGTAACTTTTTTAAAAAAAGAAACACTTTCTTTAAAAACCGAACCCATTTTGCTTGAAAACCTCCAACGACCGGGTTTTTAAAAAAACCGGGGGTCATACAACGGGGAAACCCGGGTTTTCCCAAACCCAAAAACACTTAAAATTTCCCCCGCGAGTATTAGAACTCGAGTTATTGCAATTTGGAATGATTTTTTATGACAAATATCAGAAAAGGAACCGGGAAAAAAAAGTAAAAATGTTTTTTAAATTGGGGTTCTATCCTTTTTTTGGGGTTTTTTCTTTCAATTGGGCTTAATTGGAACGCATTTTCTTTTTCCGTGCGTTTGGGCATTTTTTTTCATCCTCCCAATTTTTTACCAACCAAAATTTTTCTTGCACAGAATTTAACGCTGGGTCCCAAATATGTATGGCACTTGTCGAAATTCTAATTTGTTCGTTATTTCCCAACTTGTTACTTTTTAAATTCGTCCCCTCTTTCAATAGTCTGTTTCAGTGACATGCCAACCAAATTTTTATTTTTCCCCAGAAACTTACCCCCCAAAATGACCCCCTTTCCCCTCGAAAAAATTTTAGCAGGAATCGAAATTGGCCCCGTTTCAAACCAAATTCCCCGTAATTTTTTAAAAAAAGGAACAACTTTGAAAAAACCCAACCCATTTGCTGAAAAAAACCCAACGACCGATTTTTTTAAAAACCGGCCAATTTTCCCAAAATTGATTTTTTTTTTTTAAAATTTCAACGCTGATCCCAATATGTATGGTGCTTGTCAAAAAACCAATTTGTTCCAAAAATTTGAACTACCCTTTTTCCTTTTTAAATTTTCCCCCTTTTTTTAATAGTCTGTTTCCCCGTGACATGGGGCCCAAAACTATTTTTTTTAAACCCCGAACCTTACCCCAAAATGACCCATTTCACTTTGGAATTTGACCAAAAATCAAGTGGGGCTCCATTTCAAAAAATTTCCTTTTAACTTTTTTTAAAAAAAGAAACACTTTCTTGAAAAAAAGAACTATTTGGCTTGAAAGCCAAATTACCGGGGCCATTTTAAAAGCCGGGTGTCATTCGGAACCTAAGAGCCGTTCCCAAAAACCCCAAAAACACTTAAAAAAATTACCCTGCATTATTAGAACTCGATTTTTGCACTTTTGGGAATGCATTTCTTTCAATTGCTTAAAAAACCCAAAAAATTTTAAAAAATTTTAATTGCTGTATTATCCTTTTTTAACGTTCCTCTTTTAAATATGCTTAATTGCAACGGGATTTTCCTTTTTTTTCCATGGTTTTGGGGAATTTTTTTTCATCTTCAATTCTTTTAAAACCACATTTTTTTTTCCCCAGAATTCAACGCTGATCACGAATATGTATGGCGCTTGTCAAAATTCCAATTAGTTCAAAAGTTATGGCCAACTGTTTCTTTTTAAATTCTCCCTCTTTTTAATAAAACCCCGTTTCAGTGACATGCCCCCCCACTATTTTTTTTTTTACCCTAGAAACTTACCAAAGTTACCCATTTCACTTTGAAATTTGAGCAGGAATCAAAAATTTGGGCTCCGTTTCACCAAATTCCTGAAATGTTTTTAAAAAAATTTCAAAACCCCTTTTTGAAAAAATAACCCATATGGCTTTAAAACCCAAATTTCCACCTTTATTTTAAAAAAATGGCCAATTCTCACCAAACTTAATTTTTTTGACAGAATCAACGCTGATCCCCGAATATGTATGGCGCTTGTTGATATTCCAATTTGTTCAAAAAATTATGTCCAACTGGTTTTTTGAAATTTCCCTCCCCCTTTTTTTTAGTTTTGCGGGCATGGGGAAAACCATTTTTTTTTCCCTAGGGGAACCCTTTCCCAAAATACCCAATTTTTACCGAAATTTGAACAGGGGAAACTTTAAAAATGGTCTTTGTTTTACCAAAATTTCCCGTAAATGTTTTTCCCAAAAAATGGGGCACCTTTCTTTGAAAAAAACCCACCTTTTGCTGGGGAAAACCCAAATTTCCGACCGATTTTGAAAACCCGGCAAATTTTTAACAAACTTATTTTTCTTTTTTCCCGAATTCAACGCTGATCAAGAATATGTATGGTGCTTGTTGAAATCCCAAATTTGTTCGGGTTTTCCCAACTTTTTCTTTGAAATTGCCCTCTTTTTAATAGTTTTGTTTCAGTGACATTTACCACTATTTTTTCCCCGGGAAAATTTTCCGTGACCCATTTCACCCCCGGAATTTGACCAAAAATCTATGTCTTTCCATTTCAAAATTCCTGTAACTTTTTAAAAAAGAAAAACTTTCTTGAAAAAAAATCGGCCTATTTTGGGTTGAAAGCCAATTTCCGACCGATTTTAAAAAACCGGGTGTTATTTAACCGGGGCCGTTCCCAAACCCAAAAACCTTAAAATATTACGATGCGGGTTATTAGAACTCGAGTTATTTTACTTTGGTTTCTTTTTGCAAGGGATAAAAAAAAAAACCGAAAAAAGTATAAAAGTTTTAATTGCGGTAGTATCCTTTTTGAAGCGTTCCTCTTTCAAATGGGCTTAATTGCAACGCATTTCTCTTTTCCATGCGTTTGGGAATTTTTTTGTCATCCTCCAATTCTTACCAAACTTAGTTTTTCTGGCACAGAATTCAACGCTGATCACGAATATGTATGGTGCTTGTCGAAATTCCAATTAGTTCAAAAGTTATGCTCAACTGTTCATTTGAAATTCGTCACCTCTTTCAATAGTCTGTTTCAGTGACATGCCCACCACTATTTTTTTTACCCTAGAAACTTACCAAAGTGACCCATTTCACTCGAAATTTGAGCAGGGATGGAAATATGGTCTCCGTTTCACCAAATTCCTGTAACTTTTTTTAAAAAATGGAACACCTTCTTGAAAAAATCGACCTATATGGCTGGAAAGCCAACTTACCGACCGATTAAAAAAAAACCGGCCAATTCTCACCAAACTTAATTTTTCTTGCACAGAATGCAACGCTGATCACGAATATGTATGGCGCTTGTTGATATTCCAATTAGTTCAAAAGTTATGTCCAACTGTTCTCTTGAAATTCGTCCCCTTTTTCAATAGTCTGTTTCAGTGACATGGCCACCACTATTTTTTTTTTACCCTAGAAACTTACCAAAGTGACCCATTTCACTCGAAATTTGAGCAGGAATCGAAATCTGGTCTCCGTTTCAACAAATTCCTGTAACTTTTTTTAAAAAATGGATTACCTTCTTGAAAAATTCAACCTATATGGCTGGAAAGCCAACTTACCAACCGATTTTAAAAGCCGGGTGTCATTCGAACTAAGATCCGTTCCCAAACCCAAAGACACTTAAAATATTACGCTGCGATTATTAGACTCGAGTTATTGCACTTTGGTAATGCATTTCTCTATGACAAGTATAAAAAAAAACACCGTAAAAAATGTATAAAAGTTTTAATTGCGGTATTATCCTTTTAGAAGCGTTCCTCTTTCAAATGGGCTTAATTGCAACGCATTTCTCTTTTCCATGCGTTTGGGAATTTTTTGTCATCCTCCAATTCTTACCAAACTTAGTTTTTCTTGCACAGAATTCAACGCTGATCACGAATATGTATGGAGCTTGTCGAAATTCCAGTTAGTTCAAAAGTTATGCCCAACTGTTTCTTTCAAATTCGTCCCCTGTTTGAATAGTCTGTTTCAGTAACATGCCCACCACTATTTTTTTTTTACCCTAGAAACTTACCAAAGTGACCCATTTGACTCGAAATTTGAGCAGGGATCGAAATCTGGTCTCCTTTTCACCAAATTCCTGTAACTGTTTTTAAAAAATGGAACACCTTCTTGAAAAAATCGACCTATATGGCTGAAAAGCCAACTTACCGACCGATTTAAAACACCGGCCAATTCTCACCAAACTTAGTTTTTCTTGCACAGAATGCAACGCTGATCACGAATATGTATGGCGCTTGTTGATATTCCAATTAGTTCAAATGTTATGTCCAACTGTTCTTTTGAAATTCGTCCCCTTTTTCAATAGTCTGTTTCAGTGACATGGCCACCACTACTTTTTTTTTTTACCCTAGAACCTTACCAAAGTGACCCATTTCACTCGAAATTTGAACAGGAATCTAAATATGGTATTCGTTTCACCAAATTCCTGTAACTTTTTTCAAAGAATGGAACACCTTCTTGAAAAAACTGACCTATTTGCTGGAAAGCCAACTTACCGACCGATTTTGAAAAAATGGCCAATTCTCACCAAACTTAATTTTTCTTCACAGAATTCAAAGCTGATTACGAATATGTATGGTGCTTGTCGAAATACCAGTTAGTTCAAAAGTTATGCCCAACTGTTTCTTTGAAATTCGTCCCCTCTTTCAATAGTCTGTTTCAGTGACATTCCCACCACTATTTTTTTTTTACCCTAGAAACTTACCAAAGTGACCCATTTCACTCGGAATTTGACCAAGAATCTAAATCTTGTCCTCCATTTCTAAATTCCTGTAATTTTTTTTTTAGAAATGAAACACTTTTCTTAAGAAAAACCGACCTATTTGGCTTAAAACCTTCTTAACGACTGATTTTTTTAAAAACAGATTGTCATACGAACGGGAGCCGTTTCCAAACCCAAAGACACTTAAAAGATTACCCTGCGGTAGTAGAACTCCGAGTTGTGCAATTTGGTAATGCATTTTCTATGACAAATATCAGAAAAGACCGAAAAAGTAAAATGTTTTTAATTGCGAGGTATTATCCTTTTGAAGCGTTTTCTCATTCAATTGGGCTTAATTGCAACGCATTTCTCTTTTCCGTGCGTTTTGGGAATTTTTCATCCTCAATTCTTACCAAACTTAGATTTTTGCGCAAATTCAACGCTGATCACAAATATGTATGGCACTTGTCGAAATTCTAATTAGTTCAAAAGTTATGCCCAACTCTGTTACTTTGAAATTCGTCCCCTCTTTCAATAGTCTGTTTCAGTGACATGCCAACCACGATTTTTTATTTTACCCTAGAAACTTACCAAAGTGACCCATTTCACTCGAAATTTGAGCAGGGATCGAAATCTGGTCTCCGTTTCACCAAATTCCTGTAACTTTTTTAAAAATGGAACACCTTCTTGAAAAATCGACCTATATGGCTGGAAAGCCAACTTACCATTCCCGATTTTTGAAACGACCAATTCTCCCGCAAACTTGATTTTTCTTGCACATATTTTCAACGCTGATCACGAATATGTATGGTGCTTGAAACACCAGTTAGTTCAAAGTTATGCCCAACTGTTTCTTTGCAAATTCGTCCCCCTCTTTCAATAGTCTGTTTCGGTAACATTCCCACCACTATTTTTTTACCCTAGAAACTTACCAAAGTGACCCATTTCACTCGGAATTTGACCAGGGAGTAAGTCTGGTCTCCATTTCAAAATTCCTGTAACTTTTTTAAAAACGAAACACTTTCTTGAAAAAACCGAACTATTTGGCTTGAAAGGCAGATTTACCGACAATTTTAAAAGCTGGTGTTAATGGGCAGAGCCGTTCCAAAACCCAAGACACTTAAATATTACCCTGCGATTATTAAGAACTCGAGTTATTACTTTGGTAATGCATTTCTATGACAAGTATAAAAAACACCGAAAAAAGTGTAAATTTGCAATTGCGGTATTATCCTTTTCCGAAGCGTTCCTCTATCAAATGAGTTAATTGCAGCGCATTTCTCTTTTCCATGCGTTTTTGCGATTTTGTCATCCTCCAGTTCTTGCCGGCTTAGGTTTTCTAGCACAGAATTCAGCTGATCACGAATATGTGTGAGTTGTCGGGGAATTCCAATTAGTTCAAAGTTATGCCCAACTGTTCATTTTGAAATTCGTCACCTCTTTCAATAGTCTGTTTCAGTGACATGCCCACCACTATTTTTTACCTAGAAACTTACCAAAGTGAGGCCATTTCACTCGAAAATTTGGAGCAGGTGAAATCTGGTCTCCGTTTCACCAAATTCCTGTAACTTTTTTTAAAAAATGGAACACCTTCTTGAAAAAATCGACCTATATGGCTAAGCCAACTTACCGACCGATTAAAAAAACCGGCCAATTCTCACCAAACTTAATTTTTCTTGCACAGGGGTGATCACCAACCTTTGATCCACGAATATGTATGGCGCTTGTTGATAGTACAATTAGTTCAAAAGTTATGTCAACTGTTCTCTTGAAATTCGTCCCCTTTTCAATAGTCTGTTTTGCAGTGACATGGCCACCACTATTTTTTTTACCCTAGAAACACCAAGTGACCCATTTGACTCGAAATTTGAGCAGGGATCAGGAAATCTGGTCTCCTTTTCACCAAATTCCTGTAACTGTTTTAAAAAATGGAACACCTTCTTGAAAAAATCGACCTATATGGCTGAAAACCAACTTGCAAACCGATTTAAAAACCGTGAATTCTCGCAAACTTAGTTTTCTTGCACAGAATGCAACGCTGATCATGAATATGTATGGCGCTTGTTGATATTCTAGTAGTTCAAAATGTTACATGTCCAACTGTTCTTTTGAAATTCGTCCCTTTTTCAATGGTCTGTTTCAGTGACAGCATAGCCACCACTACTTTTTTTTTACCTAGAACCTTACCAAAGTGACGTAAGCAAGAATTTGAACAGAATCTAAATATGGTGTTATTCGTTTCACCAAATTCCCTGTAACAAAGAGATGGAACATCTTCTTGAAAAAACGGCCTATTGCTGGAAAACCAACTTACCACAAACCGATTTGAAAATGGCCATTCTCCTGAAGCTTAATTTTTCTTCACAGAATTCAACGCTGATCACGGTATATGGCAGAACGCTTGTCGAAATACCAGTTAGTTCAAAAGTTATGCCCAACTGTTTCTTTGAGGTGTTCGTCCCCTCTTTCAATAGTCTGTTTTCAGGCGGCATTCCCACCACTATTTTTTTTACCCTAGAAACTTACCGGTGACCCATTTCACTCGGAATTTGACCAAGAATCAAGTCTGGTCTCCATTCAAAATTCCTGTAACTTTTTAAAACGAAACACTTTCTTGAGAAAAAACCAAACTATTTGGCGAAGCCAACTTATCGACCGATTTTTAAAGCCGGGTGTCATTCGAACTTCATTTACAAACCAGGCGCTTAAAATATTACCCTGCGATTATTAGAACTCGAGTTGTGCACTTTGGTAAAAACTATTTCTATAATAAGTATAAAAAACACCGAAAAAATTATATAAAAGTTTTGTTGCGGTATTTATCTTCCCTTTTTGGAAAGCGTTCCTCTCGTAGCAGGTTAATTACAACGCATTCTCTTTTACATGCGTTTGAATTTTTTGTCTTCCTCAATTCGTACCAAACCAGATTTCCTAGCACAAATTCAACGCTGATCACGAATGTATGGCGCTTGTTAAAATTTCAATTAGTTCAAAGTTACATGCCCAACTGTTCATTTGAAATTCATCCCTCGCTCAATAATTCTGTTTCAGTGAACATGCCCACCACTATTTTCTTTTTGCCTAGAGCTTACCAAAGTGAGGCCATTTCACTCGAAATTTGAGCAGGAATCTAAATATAGATTGTTTTAATTCCCTGTAAACGCTTTCAAAAGTGGAGACAACTATGAAAAAAAGGCAAAACCTATTGCTGGAAAGCCAACTTAAACCGACCGATTTTGAAAAACCGGCCAATTCTCACCAAACCTTAAATTTTCAGCACAGAATTCTACGCTGATCACAGCGAACAATGGCAATAGTGGCATCGAAATATAATTCAGGTTCAAAGTTATACTTAACTGTTTCTTTGAAATTCGTCCCTCTTTTCAATAGTCTGTTTCAGTGACACATTTACACCAATTTTTACCATAGAAACTTACCAAAATTGTTGACAAATTCCTCGGAATTTGATCAAAGAATTCCGCTTTTAAAATGAAACACTTTCTTGAAATACCAACCTATTTGGCTTGAAAGCCAACTTACCATTCGCTTTTTAAAAAGCCGGGTGTCGATCGAACTAAGAGCTGTTCCCCAAACCCAAAGGAACACTTAAAATATTACCGCTGCGATTATTAGAACTCGAGTTATTGCACTTTGGTAATGCATTTTCTATGACAAGTATAAAAAACACCGTAAAAAAAGTATAAAAAGTTTTAATTGCGGTAGTATCCTTTTTAAGTGTTCCTCTTTCAAAATCAGGCTGAATTGCAGCGCATTTCTCTTTTGCGTGGTTTGAGAACTTTTGCGTAATTCTCAGATTCTCACAAACTTAATTTGCTGCCGCAAATTCAACGCTGATGCGAAAATGTATGGCGCTTGTCAAGATTCAATTAGTTCAAAGTTATGCCCAACTTTGTTTTAACAATTCCGTCCCTGTTGAATAGTCTGTTTTAGGTAACATGCGCACCACTTTTTTACCGTAAAACTTACTAGAGTGACCCATTCACTCCGAAATTTGAGCAGGGGATCAGAAATCTGGTCTCCACGTTTCGCAAATTCCTGTAACTGTTTTAAAAATGGAACATCTTCTTGAAAAAATCGACCTATATGGCTGGAAAGCCAACACCCGATTTAAAAACCTGGCCAGATTCTCACCAAACGAACTTTCTGTACGCACAGAATGCAACGCTGATCACGAATAATGTAGCTTCTCAGAAATACCAATTAGTTCAAAGTTATGCCCAACTGTTTCTTTGAAATTCGTCCCTCTTGTAGTCTGTTTTCAGTGACATTCCCACCACTATTTTTTTTACCCTAGAAAACTTACCAAAGTGACCCATTTTGTAGCTTTCAAATTTGACCAAGAATCTAAGTCTGGTCTCCATTTCAAAAATTCCTGTAACTTTTTTAAAATGAAACACTATTCAAAAACCCGACCTATTTGACGAAAGCCAACTTACCGACTCGATTTTAAAAAGCGGGTGTCATTCGAACTAGAGCCGTTCCCAAACCCAAAGACACTTAAAAATATTACGCTGCGATTATTGGCGAACTCAGTTATTGCACTTTTGGTAATGCACATTTCTCTATGACAAGTATAAAAAAAAAACACCGTAAAAGTATAAAAGTTTTAATTGCGTTGCTACTTACAAGCGTTCCTCTTTTAAATGGGCTTAATTGCAACAAATTTCTCTTTCCATGCCTTTGGAATTTTTTTGTCATCCTCTAATTCTTACCAAACTTAAGATTTTCTTGCACAGAATTCAACTGACAACGAATAAGTATGGTAGCAATCAAAATTCAATTAGTTCAAAAGTTATGCCCCACTGTTTCTTTGGAAATTCGTCCCTCTTTAAATAGTCTGTTTCAGTAACTTGCCCACCACTATTTTTTTTTTTTACCCTAGAAACTTACCAAAGTGACCCATTTCACTCGAAATTTGAGCAGGAATCGAAACCTGGTCTCCGTTTCACCAAATTCCTGTAACTGTTTTTAAAAATGGAACACCTTCTTGAAAAAATCGACCTATGAACGGGAAAAGCCAACTTACCGACCGATTTTAAAAACTTCTCAATTCTCCACCAAACTTAATTTTCTTGCACAGAATGCAACGCTGATCCGCAGTATGTATGGCGCTTGTTGATATTCCAATTAGTTCAAAAGTTATGCCCAACTGTTCCTTTGAAATTCTTCCTTTTCAATAGTCTGTTTTAAGCGCACAACGTTCAGTGGTTTCACACCGAAACCACACATTAAACATTTTAAAAATAAAATTTAAATTTTTTGTCCCAATAAGCATAGGTTTCAAATTTTTGATTTTCCTATCAATAGATGACAATATTACTGCTATATTTAACGGTGGAAACCTTTTTAAATAGAAAAATATTGACTCTCTTTAACAAGTAGAATTCGACAGCTTTAAAATATTAAAAAATAGTTATTTTTAATTATAGCATGCGGTTTTGCTATACTTCTTTTATAATTATTAATTACAACTTCCAGTCATTTTGATAAGTACACAGAAGATTCGAAAAATGAAATTAAAATCTGTGGTTTCACTCGAAACCCAACTCCGGTAAGGACGGTAATTTCCAGCAACGGGTCAATTCCACATTCCTCGCCGCACTCTCATTGTCAAAAACCCACACATTTGATATCCCTACGACCTCAATCGCATTTCATGGGTGCACGTGTGAATAATTTTTCCAGCACGGCATCTGCAGTCTATTCCGACGGACCTGAATCAACATCTGGAAGCTATAATTCCTAATGTGACATTTCACTGAGTTTGCTTCTGGGAGATTATCCTTGGCACCAGTACATTTCTATTCAAATTAGTACGTCAATACGATAGGGGAGGGACTCTACACAAAAGGAGTTATAACTTGTGATTTCCTTCCTATATATCGTTTGAACTAACAGGTGTCTGACAGTTAGCTGAAGAAAATAAGCGGCCTTCAAAATTCGAAGCATTCTCCAAGAACCAGGTTCGCACGTGTGTGTTGTGTCAAAAGCAAGGGCCACAGGGGCCTTTATCGGAACACAATGGTCCATTAGGTCAAAGCCAGCTCCATACGTCAATATTGACGTGTAGCATAGATGAGTGAGTTCTGCCTAATGAGCTGACATTACAATATTTTAGGGCTATGAGCTCAAAGACAAATTTTCATAGGCATTTTGTATTTTGGGCTGTTCTCGAAGACAGAAATATCATCGTTTTCTTGTATTTCTTAATATTGAGGTGATAAGGTGTTTAAATACTTCTTCGTGTAATTTCTGGTAATTTTTTTTTAAATGTCAGAAAAGGATTAATCATTCCGGCTCACCGGAAGTATTTCACAACTTACCTTCTGATATTGATCCGATGAATCATCGCTCAATGAAGCAGAGGATATTGCTGTTATTTCACAAAGTCCTCTTCAGGCGAAAATACCGAAATATTGATGAGGAAAAGATGACATAAGTGTGCCGGGACCATCCGGTATATTTAAAATTGCCGGGAAAAAAAGCGTCTGTAAAGATCTAAATATGCCTTTACAGAACAAAGTGAGCCCTCAGATGAAATAACATCCCTTCAGATCCTTCACCAATAGACGAAAATCAAAAAAAAAAAAAAAAAATGGTGGCACCTTATATTTTTATTTTTGATATGACGTCTAAGTTCATATATTCTTTGTTCTCTGATGCACGGTAGAAAAACATACTATAACAACTTGAAAAGTTTTCGATTGGAATTTAACAGGTCTTGTGTCAATAGGACATCAAATTTCCTGAAAAACGGTTTAGCGTCTAATTCTTATTCTGGACCCATGAAACTGAAATTCAGGAAGCAGCCACAATTCTGAAAAGCAGACATAAAATGCTTTGACCACATTCCAACTAAATGCAAAATCCAGAAGATATGATTATTGCTATACCAGAGCGAAACCTCACAGAACAGAGATGAATATTATCTAACTGTAATGTTTGATTATGCATGATGTAAAAAAGTAATAGAAATAATGTGACACGTTTTCGAACAATTTCACAAGGACTGCGGAAATTATATCTTTTTAAATTTTCTACATATACATAACATTTTTTAGTTATAAGTTTGCATTTAACTGGGAGTGTATCAAGCCTATCTAATAGTTATATATATGTTTATATTATTGCATTTTATACCGTAATGCAAAATATATATATAATTTTATATGTCGAATTTGTATTAAAATTATAAAGTGCGGTAAATTTAAAAAGTAATTAAAGCTTATATAAATTTATTTTTTCTTTAATTAATTCCGTTAAAATATAAAAATTTTATGGCCTTAAAATATTAGATTTCTTTTTCTAAATAGTCTTTTGCATTGGTTGGTTGAACAGGAAAAATGGACCGTTACTGTTCAGTGGTTTATATTGAAACCCCGCAAATGTCTCGAAAATTGAAAATGCTAAAATTTTTCTTTTTGTATATTTATGATCATCATCAAGTCCTAATAGTCATTTTTGAAGTTATTTTGTTAATTTTTCAAAGAATATATAAAGTGAACTTTAAGGGGTTAGTGACATGGCCCACCACCTATTTTTTTACCTAGAACCTTACCAAAGTGACATTTCATAAATTTGAGCAGGAATCCTAAATAATTGTCCGTTTCACCAAATTCCTGTAACTTTTCAAAAAATGGAACACATTCTTGAAAAACTGACCTATTTGCTGGAAAACCAAGCACCGACCGATTTTTAAAACCGGCTAATTCTCACCAAACTTAATTTTCTTTGCGGGGTTAGCACTGATCGCGAATATGTAGGGTGCTTGTTAAAATACTATACTTATTAGTTCAAAAGTTATGCCCAACTGTTTCTTTGAAATTCGTCCCCTCTTTTCAATAGTCTGTTCCATTGACATTCCCAACACTATTTTTTTACCCTAGAAATCAAATACCCCATTTTAACAATTTACCAAACTAAATTTTCTTCCACAAATTTCCTGTAACAAAAATGAAAATTTTTTAAAAACCCAAATAGAAACCCTTCCACCTTTAAAGGGGTTTCTTAATAGGCCTTTCCCCCAAAACCAAAAAACCCCTTTTTTTACCCTGGTTAAAGAACCATTTTCGTTTGGGAATCATTTCTTAAAATAAAAAAAATACCTAAAAAAATTAAAAATTTTTTAACGGTTTATCCCAAACCCTTCCCTTTAAAGGTTATTCAATATTTTTTTTTTTCCACGGGAAAAATTTTACCTCAATTTTAAAATTTGATTTTTTTTTTGAAAATAAACCTGCCCAGAAAAAAATCCGTAAAAAAAGTTAAAAATTTTTTCCCTTTTTTCTTTAAAACGCCCCCTCTTTAAATAGCTTTTTCGACTTCCACATTTTTTACCTAAATTTAAAAATAAACCTGATTTAAAAGAATTAACTGCCCTTTTAAAATTCCTGAAAATTTTTTTGAAACACTTTCTTAGAAACCGACCTTTTCGAAAACCTCTTAACGACTGATTTTAAAAACCGGGTGTCATACGAAGGGGGGCCGTTTCAAACCCAAAGACATAAAACATTACCCTGCGATTAGAACTCAGTTATTCAATTTGGGAATGCATTTCTACGCAAATATCAGAAAAAGACCGAAAAAAATAAAAATTTTTTAAATTTCGGTATTATCCTTTTGAAGCGTTCTCCAATTTGGGCCCTCCCCCTCATTTTTTCTTTTCCGTGCGTTTGGGCATTTTTTTTTCATCCTCCCAAATTTTTACCAACCTTAGTTTTCTTGCACAGAATTTAACCTTTTATCACAAATATTATGGCACTTGTCGTTCTAATTGTTCAAAGTTATGCCCAACTCTGTTACTTTGAAATTCGTCCCTCTTTCTGGGCTGTTTCAGTGACATCCCAAACACGTTTTTTTATTTTACCTAAAAACCAAAGTGACCCATTTCCTCAAATTTGAGCAGGAATCGAAATCTGGTCCCCGTTTCCAAATTCCTGTAACTGTTTTTGGAACACCTTCTTAAAAAAAACCGACCTATTTGGCGGGAAAAGCCAACACCACCTTTTTAAAAAACACCGGAATTCTCAAAACTTAATATTTTTTTCCCAAAAATGCAACGCTGATCACGAATAAAGTTTGGGGCTTGTTATTCTAATTTGTTCAAAGTTATAAAAGTTCCTTTGAAAATTTTTCCCCTTTTCAATAGTCTGTTTCAGTGACATGGGCCCAAAACTATTTTTTTAAAACCCCAGAACCTTACCAAAGTGCCCATTTCACTCGGAAAATTTTACGGAATCTATAAATTTCCCGTTTCCCAAATTCCGAACTTGTTTCAAAAAAAGAAACCTTCTTGAAAAAACCGACCTATTTTTCTGGAAACCAACTTTCCCACCGAATTTCAAAAAGCCAATTTCACCACATTTAATTTTCTTACGAATTCAACGCTGATCCAGAAAATGTATGGGGCTTGTCGAAATACCAAAGTTCAAAATTATCCCAACTGTTTTTTTTGAAATTCGTCCCCCCTTTCAATGTCTGTTTCGGGGACTTCCCCCCCATTTTTTTTTTACCCAAGAAACTTACCAAAGTGACCCATTTCACTCGGAAATTTTAAAGAATCTAAGACTGGTCTCCCTTTCAAAAAAAATTTCCCGTAACTTTTTTTAAAAAGAAACATTTCGAAAAAAACCCCACCTTTTTGGCGAAAGAACACCGCGATTTTTAAAGCCGGGTGTCATTAGAAAAAGAGCCGTTCCCAAACCCCCAAAACACTTAAAAAAATTACCCTGCGATTATTGAACTCGGTTTTTACTTTGGTAATGCATTTTTCAAAAGTATAAAAAAACCCGTAAAAAAATATAAAAGTTTTTTAAATTTCGGTTTTTTATCCTTTTAAAAAAGCGTTCCTCTTTCAAATGGGCAATTGCAACAAATTTCTCTTTTTCC
>BMAV01005875.1:0-21706 GCA_019973955.1 Trichonephila inaurata madagascariensis
CTTTTTTTTTTTTTTAATTTCACTAATACATTCACCATACATATGCATGTATGTATTCTGAAACGAGTGCATTCTTTCAATTTGTTTTACTTATTTACGGCAAAGGAAAAAGTTTCTGTTCTCTTTTCTGAACTTATTTTTACACCATGTGTGGTGTTTTGAATTTTAAAAGGACCACAAAACACTGATAAGGGTGTTTTTAACGATGGAAGCAGGTGGTTAAAGTTTTCGAGACTCTTCGATTTTTTTTCCTGATCTATGTTTTTATGTTCCACTTGCCAGAATTTTTTCTGAGTAATTCGAAACAGTCTGATGCAATGCAGAAGTCTTAAGTTCTACAATTATCGTTCAGAACGTGCTTGTCTTGCCATATTGGTATCCATTTTATTCTTCAAACTTCCATTTTTTTTATTCCATACCCAATGATTAACGAGTTGTTCTAGCGCACTTTAATTGTTAAGAATTTATTCTTGGTGTTAAATTTCAAGAAATAAGTAACAATTTACCCAGTGTAGCATAAATGTATTTTTTTAAGATCACTATAAAGCTCAAGTTTCATGAGGTAGTTTGTATTTATTATGATTTCCTAATTTAAATTATTGGATGGATTTAAGCTTAGTTATAAATGTCAATTATGGATTCCTTTGAAAAGTTGCATAATGATAATGTTTTTAAATAACCCATTAAAACTAATGTTTTAAAATCTTAAATTTTTCTTGTGAGCTTCATGCAAATAGGTGTTCAAGAACCTATTTGTAGTATAAAGCCAGGGTGTCTAACCCGCAGGCCCACAAAAAGCATTTTTGAGGCCTGGTTAGTATATAGGCATACACACACACAATAATATATAATAAAATACCTGGGTGGTTTTCACTAAATGTCCCATTTTTGTTAGGGAACTAATGACGCCTCAAGGGTCAAGTAGATTCGTGTGGGAAAGTTTTCCAGACTATACACTCCGACTCTTATGTTCTAAGAGAAATCAACCTTTGATCTTCCTTGATCCTGCCAACAGCGAGGGGGCTGGCGCAGTTTCGACAACCACAGGCTTCAAAGACCACCGCCGGAGGGGGACTTGATCCAATAGTGGAATGACTATCCTGGTTACGTCCAAACTGAAATGATTTTTACATCACGTGTCACTTTAGTGGGCTTGACGTATTCCCTCTTTAAAGAGACTCGATACGCTAAGAACGATCATGGACACTAAAGTGACACATCTACAAGCTTCAGACCCAGAAGCATTCTCTTAAATTAATTCCTATCACTAAATTTATTATTTTTCTCACACCATTAAATCTATGTAAACATTTTATGTAAAAACACCACTCTTCAAGATCTGTAATTACATTTGGAACAAAAATCTTCTAATCTTAAGTTCAGATACTCATGAACCAATAGGAGAGCTCCTTTGGCCGTACGGCCTCTGGAAGCTCTCGCACCCGGAAAAAACATCGGTACCCTTCCTGGGACCGAAGTCACCTCTTTAACACAACAACCAATCACGGAGCTACTTCTCATAAACGCAGGAAAGGAACAAAGATCACAACACCTCTCAATCACACAATACGACACGAAGAGCTTCTACCCAATTGGTCAGGCAGTCAGATCTCCCGAAGCTCACAATGGCCGAGGGAGTTGCAAGTAACTGTAAATTCTCTGATCGCAATAGCTTCATGCTTGTGTTAGTAGCTTTGAAAAAAGCTGTTTTTTTAAAGTTATTATTCATTTTTTAGCAAGAGAATTAAATTTACCTCTCTGTAATCTTTTTATCCGTAGTTTAAATCCTTAAAACCTTTTTAAAAATGGGCAAGTAATTAGTTATATCATGTACAATCTCAAATCACCATACAGGAGATAAAAGCCATTACGATGTAGGTGCTCCACGACCCAAAACCATTTAACAAGCTTCAATATTCCACACGGTCTCTTTCGCCTACCGACTTCCAGAACAGATCCAATTACTCTCTCTCCGATTGACTTCCACACTTCTGTGAAATATCAAAGTTCACATCTACGGGCATCCCAATGGCGTCATAACGCCACCTTGCTTAGGAGTGTTCCGGCTTTAACAGTGACCTTGACAGCGCTGCAACTTAGCAGCAGCAACCAGCGTCGTGACAAATCAAAATTACTCCCGAAACAGGAAAAATAGTCAGGACGTACGCATTCAATTTATCTTCTTCTTTTAAATATGTTTATTATAATGTATTGCTCGAAAAAAATCTTCAATTCTATGAATTTGGATTTCCTTAGAGACCCACATCTTAAGTTAAACTGTCTTTTTGGCCAAAATCAACGTTTGAGTTTGACACCCTTGGTGTAAAGCAATATGAATTAAAGTATTCAAAAATTTTAAATTCAACAGTTTTTTCTGCACTAAAATTCATTTGTGTAACAGCCAATGAGGGCATGGATCTATTGTGCTCATCCCAGTATACGTCACCATTGGGCGTTGAGGTGCATGAGAAGATGTCATGATCAGGTGGACAGTCTGAAGCGAGATCCCCAGTGTTCTAGTCCCCAAGCAAGATTAGTACACATTTATAGATCCACTGCAGTAGAGATGAAAGGCTGAATCGAAATTTCCCGACCCGGGAATAGTACCGGAACCTGTGATGTGGAGGCGTGAAAAGCTACCATTCAACTACTGGGACTTCAATTGTATATGTATTGTATGGAAAATTTATATAAATCCTAATAAAATCACATATAGTGTTTTTTAACTTAATTATCACATTAAAAGTAACATTTAAAAAATTTTAAAATGTACATGCAATAAGGGCAAGACATGAATAGGAACACCTAATGTAGTGTCCCCAGTCACCTGATCTGAAAATCATTGGATGTTTGGGGGACTTTTTGCAGAAAAATGTCAGTGCTCGCTTTCCTCCTCGACGCGCTCTCTCTGAACGCGAGACGGCCCTGCATGAGAAATGGGTGTGAATTACGATAATTTTGTTAAAGCCCTTTGTTTGTAAGTCCCACGTCACAGGCAAGCTGTTATTCAGGCCAAATATGGCCCAAACACTTACTAATAAAAAATTTAATTTTTTCGCAAGTGGCCTTAATACTTTGTCCTATACCTGTATATATATATAAAATATTTTTTTACGTTTTACAGAAGTAAATTTGAAAGTTTAAAGGAATAAACATTACGCAATTCCTGCAGTAATACAGATCTATAAAAACACAGTAATATTCTAATATTGTGTACATATCTAGGGGAAGTTGTACAGTAATTTATTTTAATAAGTTGAATTCGCTCTTTTGTTAATTGAAAGTATTAAATTTATGAAGCCAAAATTCATCTTAAGATTCTACATCTAAAACAACAGAATACATTGAATGATTACAATTTACAGTTTTCTGTTAAAATTTGAAATTTACGCTTAGGAGATATTTTAAACCGGATTAATTCAAGAAGCTCAAAACTTTATGTACTTTAATATTGTATTGATAAGTAAATACCAAAAAATATATCTAATATTTGTTCAACATTTAAATTTAAAATACAAACAGTAATAAATACTTTGCAATTATATACCCATATTTATATAATGTTTTCTTCAAGAAAATATTTGTATATATATGTGTGTGTGTGTGTTGTGTGTGTGTGTATTATATTCTCTATTTTTAGCAAATATTACATATTGAATATTACTTTTTTCCCCAATATGAGAACAAAAGAGTAATATCAACATTACATTTTACAATATATGATACAGGGAATTAAGTTTCTGATAATAATTTAAAAGATGTGATAATAAATATACTGCTAAAAAAATTAGGGGATTAGTGGAAAGTATGATGCAATTTAATACAATTAAAAACAACTAGAAAATGTAAAGGATTTTTAATCTTTGAAACGATGCAAAGTGTCTAAAAAATGCTTCAGAGCTACAGTTTAGTTACATGCAAATGAACAGAAAATATTGGCTGCAGGTGATTAAGGTATCCGACTACGTTCAGAACCGTGATTTTGCAAAAGCGTATAAATGGATGATATTTATGATATTTAATGTCACTTAGATTAGCAAATGTATGTAAAATGTTTTTAAGAATATTATTACAATAAAAATGATTTAAGTACACTATTTTGACTAAAAAAACATAGATGACTCATTTTCACAATATATATCTTAGAAGTGTATTTATCCATGTTTTACGACAACAGAGCGGAGAATTTTGAAGAAAAAAAAGGCCGGTAATTATTTCAATTGGTGATAACTCTGAAAATAATGTGAATTTTTCAAAAAAAAATTAGTTCAGACTCTCTGGAGGTCCTTACTTTATATAAGCGCGCGCGCGTGCGCGCGCGAAATATTATTTTAGAAGTATTTTTTATAAAAGGAGAACATTTTGAAAAAAAAGTTATTCTAAGTTAATTTTTTGCCAAAACATTGCATTTAAATAACTTTTTTTTGTCAAAATGTCCTTAAAACAATTTTATAAACGTATTCTAATCTAAGTGACACTGAATATCATGGAAATTATCCCTTTATGCGCTTTTTTAAAATCACGGTTCCGAACGTAGTCGGATAACTTAAATATTCTTAATTTTGAGTTTTGTGGTATCCTCGAACAGCTAAGACGGCCGCACAATTGGATTGAGATTATAGATACGGAAAGAGTTGTTTGTTTTGATCTTCAAAAACACAATCAGGACCCCATACATCATTGATATCAGCGTATATCGCTGTATATTCTAAACATTTTCGTTCAGGTCAGGAGAGCATGTCGGAAACCATGCGAGTACGATATATTGCTTCAACTTCAAGTTTGCTCTCCATACGCTGTATGATGTGCAATATAAAGCTTTACAAGATGGAAATAGTAAATGGCTGCAGTGTAAGGCAGCGTTTCTCAAACTGTGGGGCGTGCCCCCTTGAGGGGCGTGATAACTCTACAAGGGGGGCTCGAGCATACTGAAAAGTTAAAAAATAAAGACTATTCAAAACATTGTTAATTT
Organism: Trichonephila inaurata madagascariensis; assembly: GCA_019973955.1. Taxonomy (NCBI): domain Eukaryota; kingdom Metazoa; phylum Arthropoda; class Arachnida; order Araneae; family Nephilidae; genus Trichonephila; species Trichonephila inaurata. The sequence goes on from BMAV01005875.1 coordinate 4,973, forward strand.
ACTGAAAGTAAGCAAACAAAATACTTTCTGACATAATAAAATATAAAATACACATTAACACTGATATAATACACTTATAAATGTATCAGTACCATATAATATATTTTATTATTATTTTAACAATACTATGTTAAAAACAAGTTTGATAATTACCAGTGACCCCATGGACTTGTATTAACACTTATTTTGATAATTTGAACAGTTTATAATTAATTTCTTAACTGTCGATTAAAAGTTACGCAATTCGCTTCCGAATGCCACCGTTAGATGCGTTTATACTGATGTTTTTTTGGGGGGAGGAGAGGAAAAGAGAGGAATAAATAAGAAAAAAAAATATCCTTCGCAAACACTGTCAAGGTCATTTTATTGCATTCCAAAGCCTTCGGAATAATTTTATAGAAAGCATTGCACATAAAAGATTGTACTTCGGAAAAACGTATATATACATCCAGAAAATTAATGCTTTGGCTGAGTGAGACGTTTATATACGTCGGTGGCATAAAAGAGTTTAAATTCGTATTGTAGTTTTAATGTCAAGTATATTATTATTGAGTTCAATACATTGTTATTGTATGGAGGGGGGTGCGAAGAAATTGTTGATTGAAAATTGGGTCGCGAATATTGAAAGTCTGAGAAGCACTGGTGTAAGGTAATTCATGAAATCTCAGTGTTTCATCCCCAAAACTTAGCCTTGCGAATAATAACATGCTGATCTGTACATCCACAAAAGATAGTTCTAACAAATACCATTAACCCATTTGTACTGAGATCTTTCGTGAAAAATCAGATTATTTCGAGTGTCCTTCCTCCCCATATGACAATACGAAGATTGTTTACATCAAGACTACATCAGACTCCTTAGTTAACAGAAACATACTTTAATGACATTCCAATAGTTCTAGAAATTGAGCAGCCCACTTTCTTCGAGTCACACAGTGTCTTGGGGTCGAAGGAATGCACAGTATTGGTGTATGTGCATAGAGGACATCATGTGAAGGCTATTTTGAACCGTTTATTTAAGTACCTACTGTTTTATTGTCAAAAATAATTGGTTTTTGCAACCGATTCATATTCCCTGATGTGTCTAAACGGGATGTTAGCAGGATATAGCCGTCATTAAATGATTTTATAGCCCGAGGAGGACCTTTCCTTTGTTAACATCTAACATTATTTATATCTTTGAATCGATTCGAGAACTTTGGAATGACACTTCTTGTGACACTCCAACAGATTCCTTTATACATTTTTGTGTTTGTCCAGATTCAAGACTTAATATCATTCTCCTTTTAATGAATCCCGGTAACTGATATTCTAATGGCATTTTCAAATCACCTTCTTCTGAAAACAAATACTGAACCATTACACGTTACAACTGACACAGAGAAAAAAGACGTATTTAGTGAACCACAATTTCTTCACATATCTCCTTTCTTGGTTTTTGACATCATGGCCATTGATTTCCATATGGAGGTGTTCCTGTGTTTTCTCCTTTTGTACATTTTAGAATATTAATGCTTTGTTTTACGTAAGTAACTAGAAGAAATATTTGAGCCAATCCTTTAAAGTCTTGTGTTCTCCTAATTGCTTAAAATATGTAATGTTTAATAATGTTTAAATTATAATATCAGTCAGAGTCAAATGATTAATAATAATCATATGCTTTTTGAACACAATTCCTCAAACAGGCATATGACTAAGAAATTGGGCGAAATGTTTTATTCAGTTTTCATAACAACAACGAATTCAGTAATGTCCTAATAATGGCTAATAGACGAAAATGAATTTTTTTCTTCTTTTAGTTATTACATATTTAATTATTGAATATCTATTAACGCTTGAAAATAGTGTATAGTTTTATGTTTTTTAATCAATGCGTGTTTTGCAAGTGTTAGATTTTTAAAACAATATACAACGTTTGAAAGGTGTAAAAATATACATTGATACCAAGATTAATGTCCCCTTATTTCACGGCTTCTCAAATTGGGGATCATGCCCCTCTAAGAGGGGGCGTGATAATTTTACAAGCGCATTATGATAAGTCAAAAACAAAAATGATTATTTAAAAAAAATTCTAATTTATTAAAAGTAAACAACAAAATACATTCTGACATAATAAAGAAAAAGTACACATTTTCACTGATATAATACATTTATAAATCTATTATTACTGCACAATGTATTTTATAATAAATTTAACAATACTAAATTTGAAACACGTTTGCTAATTACCCATGAGCTTGAAATATGTAAAATTATATACAAAAATTAACACTTATCTTGATCATTTGTACGGTTTATAATGATTCCCCTAAATACCGATTAAAAGTTACGCGATTCGCTCCTCATTGCCACCGTTGTCGACGTAAAAGCGCGTGAGTAATGTAGTGGGGAGATGAAGAAAATGAATAAATAAGCAAGTCCTCTGTGAAATAAGTAAATCTTTCGCAAGCACTGTCAAGGTCCTTTTATTGTATGGCAATGCCATCGAAATAAATTTATCAGTAGCAATGCTTAGAAAAGATCGTACTTCGGAAAGACGTATATATACGTCCAGGGCAATTAACGCTTTGGCTGAGCGAGACGATTATATACGCCGGTGGTACTTAAGAGTTTAAAGAGAGTATATTTAGCGTCAAAGTATAGTATTATTGAATCCAATACACTGTTACTGTATGGAGGGGGTGACGAAAATTATGATTAAATATTGGGTTCCAAAGATTGAAAGTTTGAGAAACACTGCATTAATTAGCTCTTATTACTTTTGTATCAAAACATAATAGACAACAAGAATTATTAGCGAAGTGCAATGTTAAAAGCTAAAACACAACGCTAGGAGGAAAAATTGTTTCATGGCAAGATCAAAAATATGAAACAAATTTTCATTCTTCCCCTAATTCGTTATTCTTTCATAAGTAATAAAAAGTTTCCGAACACCTCAACAAAAGTTTTTTTTTTCTTTATACCACACATAATACGACAGATATTTTCCCAAAGAAATGTTCTGTAATCAAGGACTTGAGTTAAATTTAATCAGCACACACTTGAAAAAAGATGATCGAAATTGCTCTCTTTCACTTCCTCGATGAAATCTATTATTAAGTCTCTCTATCCACATTGACTTTTGACGTATAAATAACAGAGAAAGAATTCATGAGGGAACAAAAGTAACAAAAAGAGCAATCAAAAGCTGGTATTAGTTTTCCATTTTCAGTGCCTCTCTTTGAGTGTACATTGATAACAAATAAAAGGAACATAATAAAATGTGGCTCGTTCGATCAATACCTAATTTCTTCAAGTCACATGGGACTTACTAAGAATAAGAGCCCGTAAAAACATGAAGATGAAAAAAGAGTGAATTCAATCGGCAGTCAACGCAAAAAAAAAAGTTGAATGAAGGGGAAAAAAAGTGTACAGACACACGCACTTGAAGAGGAAGTCTTGAATCACTAGGGAACACTTTACCAGCTATACACTGAGGAGTGACACAACAAAAAGAGGAGAAAAATAAGTCCTGACAGTCTTCTAGTGTTTGTTGTTTGTTCTGAGAGGGAGAGGTGTTACAAGAATGTGTGCACAAGGAATTTCTCTTTATCGTTAATCACTGATCGGGAAAAATAAATAGAAGACTTCAATGCACGCAACTTATAGGAAATAGAAGAGCTGCTTCTTGTCACTGAGCATTTTAGTTTTTCCCAAACTAATTATGGAAGATGGAGAATGTGATTAAAATTTCTAAATTTTTTGCTTAGACTTTTTATTAGTAAAAAAGTCGATTGAAGTTCCGAAATTACAATTTTTTTTTCTAACAAAAAATAACTTATGTCTGTCTCGATTGCTCAATGTATTTTTGTTTGGTTATTATTATTTTTTCTTGGAAAAAAAATTTAAAACAATGAGCTAAAAATTCTCATTAAAAAAAATTAATCGACAAATATGTACAGTAAGACCCCGCTTAACGCTGTTTCGGTTTAACGCTCTTTTTTTTTTTAATTGTGGGATTCCCCGTAATTGCACGCTGCGTTAGGCTTCCCGATATCCGAAGCAGTTTATCTGTGTTTCATCTTTCCCGTGGTGTTATACGAACGTACTTTTATCGTTTCAAACATTTGTTGACGTTATTGTAAGTATAAATTTAGATAATACATTTATTTCTATAGTAACAAATATTAGTATTTTTAGTTTTTATCATGGGTGATAATAAAAACCACGAAAATATAACTACAAGAAAAAGCATTTCACGAGAAACTAAAATACAAGTGATTAGAAGATTAGATACTGGTGAGTGTCAATCTCACATTTGCTGCATTTAATTTGGCAAACTGAATAATAAGGACCATTCTTAAGAATAAAGAAAAAATACTGCTATCGGTAACTGTAACTACGACAAGCTCTGCAACTAGGATTACCCGTTCTAGAAAACTTACAATATATGAAATGGATAATAGACTTTCTATATCGATTGACGACGAAATTGAATCCAATATGCCTTTAAGTCAATCTACCTTCTTGATAAAAAGACAGACAATTGGAAATACAGAAGAGACTGAATGATCTGAAATGTAAACATACTGACTTAGTATTTTTTTTATATGTATATTCATTTATTCTGTTCCTATATTTGTAAGAAATATAATTTTGTTTTATTGTTATAAAAAACATACTTAATAAATTTAATGGCAAAATAACTGAACAAATTTCCACCCATCTTCCCCTAACCCCATTATTTACATGATGAGCTAACCTCCCTTAACGCTGTTTCATATTACGCTCTACTTTGACGGAACGTATTCCCCGCGCAAAGCGGGGTCTTACTGTATCATATTTATATTCATTATTAATTTCAGTTTACAATTATGTTCACTTAAATTATTTGCTTCGTTACGTAAATTAAAATTTACAAATTTCGCCAGCATATTTCATTTTTAGAGTGTATCTCAACTTACAAAAGATGATAAAATGGATTAATGTCAGCAAAAAAAAAAAAATTCATATATGACATAATATTGATAATAAAGATTGAGAAAATATGATATTTGCATGAAAAAGATTTGTTTCAAAATCTTTACACTAAATCTAAATATGAAAAGAATTAAGAAGTTTTTAAAATACTATCAATTCTTTAGTTTTATTAAGTGTTTCGAGAGAGATATTTATATATTAACGACGCTATATAAAGCTGCAATATGGTTATTGAGAACGGGTCTCGTTATTTTGAACAATGATTAATTGACGAGGTCGACACATTTAAGGTGGCATCCGCCCTCGCCTAACTTCCGCACCACACCAACGAAAAGACGTTTGAGCCTCAACAGATTTAACGTGCAGTGTCCCTTCTACAAGGCGGAACTTAAGCGGCACTAGGTTCGAATTTATCGAACGAAAGCCACGAATCCGTGACCTTGACCCCTAGGCTACCACGAATACATTAGTTGTTCGATGTAATGTATCATATTGTACATTACCTGACAATAATGTTTGTAGTTTTCAAATATTTTGTAAGATTTTTCATTTTACATGATTATTGTTTTTATATCTCTTTTTATAAACTCATATTAGTTATCTAGTTATCATAGTATTATCTTTGTTTCTTATAAATCAACAGATGTCTACTTATTTCATCATTATAAAGAAACTCATGATTTTCAATAATTTAGAGAAGTTAAACAATTTTCATATTTTTCCTAGATTTAAATTCAAGATTTCCAATTCCAGCTATTGTTCTAAAATTTCATTTCAAAGCATTGTTTCAGATTCGTTCAGATAACCCCTGAGATATATTAACAATATATTAACGATATATTAACAAGTCATAATTTTAATTAATTTTAGGACAAAAATTTACTTTATAAATTAAATATTACGCAGAAAAAAATTATATATTTATAACCAGGTGTCGTGTGGTACTTTGGTATAAAAATTTTAATATACATATACTTCATATTTGTGAAAAAAAGTTGCAAATTGTAATATTAGCTCAGACGTAATGAAAACTACCCATTTTATATTATCTCTGAAAGAAAGATATTTCAGGGATATCACATAAATTTTAAAGCTCTTTGAAATTACCTAAGCCTATATCTGTATATTTACATCAAATTGCAGGAAAAAACATTGTTTAACATATTATCAAACTATGATTAGTGAACCTTCTTTATGACCAACTCATATCGCGCTTTAAATTTTAATCGAATATTAAGTATTTCATTTTATCATTGTACTTATTTCTAATTTTACTGAGTATACTTTCATATTTTGTAAATGCCAATGTATTGAATTCATAATTCTACAGATTTTAATATCGTATAATAAATGTAATTTAAAGTTTCTAATTTCACTTAAAATTGCTATCGCTTATTATTTCTTGCAGTAAGAAAATATTGTGTATAAAAAACGTTTTAAAGAATAACTTCAAGTTCTTTTCTTTTTTTCACTATTATTGCAATTAAAATATCCCTTATCGCGTTCAACATTTGCTATAAAATAAAGAAAATATTATTGCTTTCTCCAAATTAATAAAAAAATATATCATAAAAGTGTTAAAATAAACGACTAACTTATCAATATTTTTTAAAAGTTCCCTCAATAAAAAGAAACACGTACATACATACATACAATATTTTAGTAATTAATTAAAATATGCCTTTCATCTTTAAAAAATCTGTAGTAAATAGCTTATTTCTTAAGAGCATCCTTTTAATTGAAATATTAACGTAAATAAGATTATATCTAAGAATTATTGAACCAGTACATTAAAAAGAATTAATTAAGATAAAATAAAAAAAACATAATGGCAGAACAAATTCAAAAATGTTTACTTTTAGTCAAAATATATATTAGTTTATTAAAACACGTGTAACACAGAACATCGTTTCAGAAAAAAATAACGTTTATGAACCTTTTAGATCCTTAAAGTTCATCCATATATTCTTTTCGAAACTCATTATTAAAGCTAAAAAAAATAAAGTAAAGAAACTGCAAAAAAAAATTTCTAATACAGACTAATTATGTATCTAATATTTACTTTTAGTTCTTCCTCATCAGCTTAGTAATAAAGCAATTTAAGAAATCTTCTCCATAAAGGGGAAGACACACTCTTTCAATAAGGACGATATTATTATTATTTTTTTACACCAACCCTTTTCAAGCAACTCATCTTTACTCTAACCCAATTAGCTACACAAAAGCGTCTGTCAAAATGTTTTTCTTTCACGTAGATCCGAAGGTTCAAAACGCGCCACTAACTAAAGAATAAAAGAAGCCTTCCCTGTTCGATGGCTTGTTGAAAAATTGCCTCGACCGCCTGAAGAAATACAAGAGAGGACGCGATAAATAAAATAAATGATATCGCATGAATCTTGCTTTGTTGAGACATCGGACTGGGTAAATAACTTAGAACGGAAAGGTTTTCATAATGGCTGCCATTCGGTGACGGGATTTTGGCAAGGGAGACGGGACATGTTGAATTTATGCAGGCAATGTTTCAAAAGCGTTTCACTGTTTGCTGTGATAGTGAGTGAAAGCAGGAAAGGATATGTCACAGATGATTTACTTTACTGGTAATGGTACAGGAACATCGTTAGATGCAGAAATTAGCTTAGGAAATGGATGTCCTTTGTCGAATATAATGTGTGTTTTGTAAATGAGTGTGAAAATGTCCTGCTAGATTATAATTATTGTAGTTTTCAATATACGTTTTGTTTCCAATTTTTCTACAATACTTCTCATTTGGTTTTCACCCATACGCAATTAACTCGTATATTATTTTACTTAAATACATAGTTAAGGTATCCGAATACGTTCGGAACCATTATTTTGTAAAAGCGTATAAATGGATAATTTTCATGATATTTAGTGTCACTTAGATTAGAATACATCTATACAATTGTTTTAAGGACATTTTCCCAAAAAAATTAATTAAATACAATATTTTGGCAAAAAATTAACTTAGAATAGGTTTTTTTTCAAAATGTTCTCCTTTTGCGAAAAATACTTCTATTATAATAATAGTTCGCCTGTATATAGCTCAGACCTCTCTCTACAGAGGCTCAACTAGAATTTTTGAAATATATAAATTAGAAGTGGGTTTATCCATATTTTACGACAACAGAGGGGAGCAATATTAAAGAAAAAACGCCGATAATTATTTTAATGGGTTGTAACTCAGAAAATAATGTGAATTTTTCAAAACTCATAGTTGAGCCTCTGTAAAGAGGTATGAGCTATATACAGGCAAAATATCATTATAATAGAAGCATTTTTCACAAAAGGAGAACATTTTGAAAAAATATTATTCTGAGTTAATTTTTTTCCAAAATATTGTATTTAAATAAATTTTTTTGTCAAGATGTCCTTAAAACAATTTTATACATGTAGTCTAATCTAAGTGACACGAAATATCAAGAAAATTAACCATTTATGCGCTTTTTTAAAATCACGGTTCCGAACGTAGTCGGATACCTTAAATCCTTATTTTGCAATCTTAAGGTATCCGACTACTTTCGACAACTTTTTTTTTAAAATAATGGATATGTGGAAATTTTTTTGTAATATTTTTATTTATTTAGTACATTTTAAGAAATAAGGCTAAAATTAAGAAGAGAAAAATAAATTATTATTACTAAAATGGGAAAAAATAAGTAAACATTTGCAAAAAATTACATAAATGGGGCCCGCTCTGTACAAATAGTAAACGAACAAATTCTCAATTTTTCAGTTTTGATGTATTACTTTTTTATTCCTTTTTGAAGTGACCTTCAGGCCAAGAGATATTTTAATTTTTACCAAAACTAGAAAAATTTATCTTAGTTGCTATTTGAAATTGCTTAAAAAAAACAGTGATTATATTTACATAAAGAACTGTGAATTTTGTAATAAAACAGTGATTGATAAATCTAAAGATTAAAACACTTCTACTGTTATACAGAACATACACAAAAATTTCAGCAAATTATTTTAAACACTTTTTGAGCAATCGCTGTCCCCGTTTGAGGTTTTCGAAAAAACACATTTCGAGTGAAACACATTCTAAAGTTTGACATGTTATGTAAAGTTATGGCATCTGCTTTTACTAAAATACATGTAGTTTTGGTTCTAGTGAATGGAAAATAAAAACCCTGGTATTTTTATGAAGCTAATATGATGGCTTATAAAATAAAATAAAAAAAATTGTTCATTTTTTAAAAAAAAATCATGATTTTAGGGTAGTCGGATATCTTAATATTTTATAATATATTATATGGGAATAGATTTGTATAAGAATGATCTATTCTTTGGGATAAAATAATTTATACACTATAATGTATGTGAAACAATATTGCAGTGTAGTTAATAATTTAATGCAGTTCTATTCAAATTTGTGCTGTGCAGAAGGAATAATCACACTGTACAAAGTGAATAATCACACATTTACCTAATAAGAAATGAACGAATTTAATTATTAACATGATTGGTTTATACTAATTGTACGAAGATTTCTACAATATACAAAATTAAAAACTAAAACGTCAAAAATTGCAGTAACATCAAGGAAAAAGAGCATTGAAAACCCCTGGACATTCAATAAATCATTCACAGAAGTGAAATAAATCTCCGTATATGTATAACTTTTTTAATTTTAATTTAGTTTATCCAAATTATATCTATTATTTGATGGGTGAAATACATGTTTATATATATATACTTAAGAATAACCTTTTTCTTATGTACTTAACGGATTTTTTTTACGTACAGATTACAAAAAGAAGTTGTAAAAAGGTATACACGGGATTTTTTTTTTAAGAAAAAAATGCATTAAAATAAACATAACTAATATAAATGTTCTCTTAGGTGTCCTTTACATTTTTTGAAAATATAATTAAAGCAAATGTCACTGATCTATAATTTATTAGCCATGAATTAATACTCATATCAACTTTGAGCTGATAAATATTGATTCAATATCGTTTTTTTTACACTTGCAAATGTTGACTAATAAGTACCCACACTCAATGAAAAAAAATGATCTATTGATTGAGATGAAATGAAACTTTACCGATATTCCTTTACAACCATGGGTTAAAATAATTCTCTGAATTTTTTCTGTCGGAAATCTAATAATATTAATTAGAAGCTTATCAAAATCAATAAAACTGGATGTATATCAAGTTTTTCGCATGCACAATAAAAAGTAAAGCAATTCTGGAATTAAAAATGCTAATGAATGTATAACGAAAAATGACAGCAATGTATGAATAAAATCTTACCGATATATTATTTTTTAATTACTGGTACATTCATTATGAAATAATTAAGAAAAAATCAGTTAGTGATATTTTAATCGATAAAATTGACAAAATTAGTGAAAACTAACTACATCTCTTGCTTATCTTTTATATACTATATCAATTTATATAAATATATATAACACTCATTTTCGTATCTCTTGTGAATTATTTTGAGTAGAAATAAAAGTAATACAAAACAATAAGTCGTCAAACTGAAATATAATACAAAAGCAGTAATTTATTAAAATTAAAATATTGTTCTATTTTTAACTGTTTGCCCTATTACACACACATGCATTCATACATATCTACATATATATATAAGTAATTAAATTATTCATGATTAATTTCATTACATAAAATATACTTCTTTTTGTCAGATTTATACAGCTGTTGCGTCACATGCTAGCGAAGAAATTTATGTAAATTCTTATTTGATTGTTTTATGAACTTATTGAGAGCTTTGGAAATATAACATGATCTAAGAATCAATCGGGGATTTCCAAGATTAATTGAATTTTAAAAGCAAGTTAAGACGAAATAAAATTAAGTATTTTTTCCCAAGCTAATTTACTTTTCTCTAATTATTGTCAATACATTTTAGTTTCTGAGGTAACAGTAATTTTCTTGAACTAAAATTTGCCAATGCTCAGTTATATTATTTTTAAATTTATTTTGACGTTGATGGTACAAAAATTAATTTTGTTTGCTAATAAAAAAGGGGGGAACTAAAAGAATGGCAGGGAAAAAAACATAAATTTAGGGGTTTTCTTCATATTTTAAAATTATAATCAATCATAATCGCAAGTAAAATTAGCCATTTAAGAATAATTACTAAATTATTACTGAAAACTCATCATTGAAAAAATAAAGTTAAAAAAAAGGGAAAATATATATCGTCGGCGTAATTATCAGACTGCGTAACTCCACCGATGTAACTGATTTGATATAGGAGTGCAACGCGCCAAGCAGTGGTTGTTGTCGGGTTACATGGAATCCAAGATGACAGCGTTGCTTTTTTCTGTTGTTTTGTCTACGCCATGCCCCAGTGCGCGCTCCGCTTTTAATTTATTCCTTCTATCAGTGTAATCCCTTTTTTTATTTCATAATAAAACTAGATTTGGAAGGGAGGTGGCAAGATTTTAACATAAAATAAAAACAACAGAAAGTAATATTAATGTATTACACTTCCAGATATAAATTATTTACACTATTTTAAGCGTACATTACACAAAATTTGTAATAGTATCGCAAGATAAAAATATCAAAGTAAACTATATTGTAGTATTATCGCCTATCTTGGCGAACATAAAAAACAACTTGACGCCTAGCCCTACTATATCAAATTAGCATCCCAGATGGAGTTACGCTGTCTGATAATTAGATCGACGATATGTGATCTATTTTCCTAAGAATCACTAAGACCTAAAAATGAGTGTTTTGAAGCATTAAATATAGTATATGAGGTTATATACGTGTAAATAATATAGGGATATTTCAAATGTAGCATAAAAAATAGTCTTTTATGAAACTGCAACTGACCATTCTACTATTTTGTCTTTTAAACATTTATTTTCGGATACATACAACAAAAAAAACAAGAATTTTTTCAATTTTGATATAGTATTAAGACAGCTTAACCGTTCGATTACACAGACTTCCATTGTATTTCTTTGTAGCCCATGTGCCACTTAGGTTATGCGCATAAAAATCTTAATCTTCTTTTTTAAGCAATACCATCTAGTAAACTCTTTCCAACAAGTGAAAATCCTAATAGCACTTACACAGTTAAAAATATTTAAGATGTTATTCTGAAGACATTAATTGTTTAGAGCATTTCACATTTAAACAAAATAATTTTTTTATTCAGTTGTTTAATGTTTTCAGGAGTTTGCAATTTTTTGTTACATGTGATAAGCTATTTTTGAATATATTCTAATATTTTATATGCCAATAATTTAAAATTATTCCTGTTAAATAAATTGAGAAAAGTATTAAGTACATTTGGATAAAAATAGATAAAAGAAAATGCTGTGTCTTGTACAGCAAATTTATTACCAAATTTTAAGCAAATTACGTAAATCATGGTAACCATTTATTTGACGTGTTTAGTCTACAGCCACTTCTAGACTTGTAAAAGTAAAAAATATGAGCCGAAGTATTAAAATTACTGTTATTCGTGAATTTATGTGTTAATGATTATATTACTACTCTGTTTGCATGGTATTGATTATTGTTGATACTAATTCAAAGCTAAACTAACCAAAACGAGAAACTATAACTTTGCAGATCTATATATCGATCTGGGGAGCCCCAAACTGATATATTCACTCATCCACTTCCCAAAAAAAGATCTAGTTCTTCATCGGTAGTGCTTAAAGCAACCTGGAAAATCTGAAAGTAAATGTTAGCAGGTAGCTTTCTTCCGTAATTGAAAACAAATGACCAGCAATATCAAAGCACAGGTGAGAAAACAATATTTTGGCATTGTAAAAGGTACAATTCAGATTTTAGTATATTCTTGTATCTTGAATCGCTAATACAAGAAAAACAGTTTTTTCATCATTCATGAAAATTTTTGTCCTCAGAGCTTCCAAAAATAAGGTTTTGTACAAGTTTTAATGTAGCATGGTTACCTTAAGTTATCCGACTACGTTCGGAACCGTGATTTAAGAAAAGGAGCATAAATAGATAATTTTCATGATCTTTAGTGTCACTTAGATTAGAATACATGTATAAAATTGTTTTAAGGACACATTTTGACAAAAAAAAAATGATTTAAATACAACATTTCGGCAAAAAATTAACATAGAATAACCTTTTTTCAAAATTTTCTCCTTTTGTGAAAAATGCTTCTATTATAATAATATTTTGCCTGCATATAGTTCAGACCTCTGTACAGAGGCTTAACTATGATTATTGAAAAATTCACATTATTTTAAGAGTTACAACCCATTGAAATAATTATCAGCGTTTTTTTCTTAAAATTTCTCCCCTCTGTTGTCGTAAAACATGGATAAACCCACTTCTTAGTTATATATTTCAAAAATTCTAGTTGAGCCTCTGTACAGAGGTCTGAGCTACGTACAGGCAAAATATTATTATAATAGAAGCATTTTTCACAAAAGGAGAACTTTTTGAAAATGGGTCATTATATCTTCATTTTTTTGTCAAAATATTGTACTTAAATAATGTTTTATTGTAATGCTTTTCTTAAAACAATATTTTATATATTTTCTAATCTAAGTCACATTAAATATCATAAATATTATCCATTTATACGCTTTTGCAAAATCGCGGTTTCGAGCGTAGTCGGATACCTTAAAGTAGCTACAGCACGAAAAAATATTTCTACCATTGCAAATTAAGCCAAAACTCAAGTCAATTTCCAAAGTATTGATTCTTTGAAATAATTCGTACATAATTCTTGTCTTACTTCAAAGAATTTATTAATTAAAACATGAGACAAAAGAACATATGAATCAATCAAGAAATATCATATTTACAACACAATATATATCATGAGCCAACACTAAATTTAAGACATTTTGCAAATAGATGCAGACATTTTGAAACGATGAATGAAATAATGTTATCTTTCTCATAAATAAATTGTGTGCGCATAATCGCTTCTAGACTGATACATAAGGTGAAAAATGAGAAGATTCACAAAAACTGTAGGAATATTCGAACCTGACACCTTCTGTTCTGAAAGCCAGTACTTTATCAATCACGCCTAAACGATTGTATTCACGTGATGTCTAAGTACTGGTTTTATTTAGATACCGCTACACAAGGTAGATAGGAGAACGTTTTTTTTTTTTTTGTTTTGTTACTCGGAGCGTGTTTCTATATTTATTTAAATTTTTTATTTTTATTATTATTCTTCTCTTCTTATTTATTTATTTTTTTGCGGTAGATGGCGCCACGAAAGTTCAGAAAGTTGCCTTTTCTTACTTCAGTCATGGGCCCCCAATGTAGCAAGATTCGAACAGTGCACTTTCCGTTCCGCCGTTCCGAACGCCAGTACTTTATCTATCAAGCCAAAACGACTGTCTTCGTGTGATGTCTAAATACTGGTTTTATTTAGATACAACCACATTACAATATTCTAATGTAAACATCACTAATAATAGCTATGATAATTCTGTAAAATATATATTACATTTAAATGCTGATATTTAAAAGTTTTTCAACGAAATAACACATACGTCTGATTACATATTTCCAGTATTCAAGAGATAATTCGGAGATCTATTTCCATTTATGTAGCTACATCTTAAAAGTAACCCTGATAAAGGCAAAGATTGTAGAATATTGCTGTTGATCTGATTTTTGTTTATTTAATCAAACCTCAGCATATTGTCTCCTTTCTATCAATGCTTGCTTTTTATGAAGAAATAATGAATTTGAATTTCGAATAAAGGATAGTTTAAAAAAGTATATATATTACTTTTTTTTTTTTCGTTATAAAAAAGCGGAAAGGTAATTATCCTTCATCATTGTGTGTGTGTGTGTGTTTAAAACTGAACAAACACATTTTTCAACACACAAATAAAAATTAATTACGAAAAAATTTTTATTTTGATTATTTTATTAAGAATTCTTTAATTCATAATTAATGTAATTATAATATTTTATTAATTATACAAATGTGAAACAAATATATTTTTCAATAAACAACTTTCTGAATGAATTTCGAAGAGTTATTTTACAAATAAGATATTTATTTCCTTTGAATGACAAGTTTTTCGAATAAAAGGCGATATTTTCTCCGCTATATTATCCGGAGTTTAAAAACAATACGTAATCAAGTAAATAAATTTTTTTCAATGACTTTATATTAACGATAGAGTACATGGGAAATTCACTGATATTAATTAAGAATCAATTATTCATTACATTAACACATTCCATTTTCATACTAGCCGAGATTCAAGCTGTTTCCTACCCTTACAGAAACGTAATGCCACCAAATACTTATTTAGGAATACTTGCCATTCCAAAGCAATGTCTTCTCGATTCCTTGGCGATTTCTCTAAACACCAATTATAGCCAAATACTTCAGAGGCTGCAACAATGCTCCCTTTTCCTCTTTCATAATATGTTTCCTTAATCAAACTTAATTACTCTCAAAGGAAGATCTCACAATGTGTGATAGAACAACATAACTTACAAGCGAATTTCTTTGCTAGTAAATTATTCATCAAATTTGCCTCATGCTTTTTCACTCAATTTCGAGGGAATACTTTTATGAGCGATGTATATCACAAAATCTTAAATGTTGGATTCCAAAGATTTGCAGACTTATTACCTCATTCATTATTGTAATAATTGAAAAGTTTAAAATATTTATTAATTTTTCTTTACGGAATGTACATTTGTTGAGTTTAAATCTATTTTGCCAAAGTTAGTTTATTTTTCAACATGTATTATTTTGGAAAGAGATTATGAATAAAATCACTTTTACATAATTTTATAATTTATGCTGTTAAAAAAAACTTTGATTAAAATATCTTTATTATCAAATATAAATGTTTAAATACTCAGGTATATTTTAATAGTTGGGGGTGGGTGCATATTAAATTAGATATAAGTTAGATATATGCTTTTTATTCTTAAAGGGAATATCTAGCAAAAAAGGGGAATATATTAGACTTAATCATACTTCAAATATATTTTAAAACTTTTAGTCATATTTTCATTTATTTTCCATTCAATTCTTAATACTGTTTAAAACAGTGTATTAGAAAGATCGTTAACAGCGTCTTCAAATTTAATTTCGATTAAGAAGAATCAGCATCACCGATGATCGATAAAAGGGATTTTGACGTAAAGGAAATGAGCGATTACATTACATAATAAGCTTTGTAAAATACTCATACACGATGTTCTCCATTATAAATCTTCCTGTGCTAACAAAGTTGAATAAATAATACTATAAATATGTTTGAATTTCACTCTAGTCTGATTAATTATGTGATATATATTTATAAATAAATTCGTAAGGAAATTTAGAAATGTATACAAAGAACTTCTGAATCTTATAATAATTTATACACAGAAACAATATGCAAATTATTTATGGATGTTTCTTTTAAGTTTTCCTAAAATTTCTCAAATTTTATTTTAATTATTTTATTTTTTTTAATAAAATTAAAAGTAATTTTATTAAAAAAAATTTAATGTGTTACCACATTAATAAGATCTATCAAAGTACTTTTTTCAGAAACTAAGACACATTATCACAGTCAAATCGATGGTTAAATAGGTTAACTAGTGCATGGTCCCTGAAATCTGATTTTAAATATTTTCAGTAATATAAGAAGTAATTGTAAGGAATTTCTGGATCTAAAATCCAAACATATCTAGAAATATTTTGCGATGCTAATCATTTCTCTAGGTAACACATTCTATTAATGCACACACATTTTAAATAATAATTAAGATTCTCTCCTTAAAATAATGTTAA
>BMAV01005876.1:0-38740 GCA_019973955.1 Trichonephila inaurata madagascariensis
ATTTTATAAGGTAAAACCAAAAAATTTATGGCATGATAAAAAAAAATCCAAAAAAAATCAGAAAAAGTTATTTTTTGGCAAAAAAACAGGTTCTACTCTTTTTGCGCAAATTACCTAAAAATCTTCCAGTATGATTTAGCGCTTCAAATAACTTGAAATATAAACAATGAGACTTTCTTGGCTCCCACAAGAGTGCTAATAAAAGTGACAGTAAAGTAGAGTAGAGAAGTTAACTCCCATTCCATTAAAGGCTTTTTAAGCTTGATCGCCACATTTTCCAGATATCATTCGGGACTGATTTCTGGTAGCATGTAACAGTCCTTCCCTCTATCCCCCGTTAAGGATCGTCGATTTCAATCTAGAGCTTTTGTACGTCAAGGAGACCATCATCAATAAAATATGATCTCTGGTCATGTTGATATTGCGAACACGTTCGAATAAGTCCTATGATTTTCGATTTTCTATTTCATCCACTGGCTCTTGGTACAAAATGAGTCAGTATATTACCCGTAAGCTCAAAAATCAACAAAAAGAAGTAATAGGAATAAAATCCTATTTCAGTAGGGAAACTGGAAAAGAGGAAGCTCTTCATAGTTTTTTACGTGAGAAGAAATGTTTAAAGTATCAGAAATATAACAATTAATTGACAAAAAATTGTGAATTGATAGCATGTGTTGACAACAGAAACCATTTCCCTCTTTCTATTTAAACTTATCCATTACTTTTTTGCACTAAAATCTTCAAATATTTGTGTTCTTGGAAATCGTCTAATCATTTACCATGTTTTTGTGAACGCAATAAAAAGATATTAAAATACACTCACTTAAATTGGGATATTTAGCGATAATGAACTTTCTAAGGTAATTGAATATGCATACTTTAAGACATTTTTAAAGTATTTTTTCATTTATTGGCAATTTTGTTAAAATAAAAGCATGTAACATATCGTAAAAACTGTGTACACTATTAACTCAAAAATGTAAGATAGAATCTAAAGGGTACACGTTATACGCCGTGTATAAAAATGAGAGCTACAAACATTAAATAGAGAGAAAAAGATCTGTAGAAAAAAATCGACCTCCACATACATGGGAATACTGTTTATTTAAAAGAAATGACATGCCTAGTGAGCTTAAAGAATTGTACCAGTAGCTCTATAACTAGAAATATTTTTTTTTTCAAAAGCCTCAGATTAATACCTTGAATACATGACTTCATAACATAAGAGCATTTTGCACCTACATTCCAGGTTTCTCGTAAAAAAGGGGGTTGCGCGTTATATGTTGAACATATACAAAATAATGTAGCTTGACGGTATAGGTGCGCATTATACACCGGATTTTGCGGCACTACATTTATGTAGAATTTACCAATTTTCCCTTACAACATAAGTTTCTTATCAAATAAATAATTTTTTTTTAAACTGCTTAAAATTTTTTTTCATGGACACTTGAAGAACATTTTGCTTGACTGTGGTGCCGTAGAGCCCGGTTTCAAATCCCGAAGAAGACATATATGTGTATAGTGCCTTCGCGGCATCGGGGTACTCTAAATAGCCGTTGAGCCGCAAGTCCTCTCGTGAGTTTGGTAGAAGGGGAAAAGAGGTGGGAGGCATCTGACCATCCCCAGGGTCTTCTCCTTCAAAATTGGGGTGGAAACGAACACAATCGTACTGTCACCTGCATGGGGCTCAAGGCTAAGGCTAAGAACTGGCGTTAAAATCTAGCCCTTTGCCACGATGAATTTCGTGGACCTTGATCATATTTTACTGTCGACCATGCTGAATAAATAGCAACTGAATATTTTGCTAATCTAATAAAATATTAAATTAAATTACTTGTTTTCAAAATATGTAATTGGTACTGGTAAAATATTAGTTACAAGTCAGATAATGTGAAATCACTAGCAGAAATTAATTATTAAGGTAGTATTATAAATATCAAGTGATTGGGTATTTGGAAAAAAGTACTGACTAAAGGGGCATACATTATTTTATTAAATTATTTACGATATGGTTTTGAAGAATGATAAATTTTAAATGCATTTTCATATAAATATTAAAATTTTTTGTTGTTTTCAAATATAGATTTTGAAAAATTAAATTCCGAGTATCAAAAATGAATCTCTTAAATAGATGGATACACTATCTCCTTATTAGGGAAAATCATTAATGCAATAAAAAATTAAGTATCAATTTTTACGTCATAATGAAATAAATTTATTTTTAACTATTATTTTCTACATATTTTCAATCTTGTAAAGCTTTTCAACTACTTAATCCAAAAAATATTTATGCTAATGAGACAAAATAAACGCAAATCATCCCATAATTCCACAAGTATATCATAGGGCTTACAAAAATAAGTAAAAAAAAACAAACAAATAAAAGCAAGAAATAAAGGATATATATATATATATAAAGAAAAGAAACAAAGTAAATTAAATAACACAATTCAACAAATACATTACAAAACATTATTAAACAATTAAGAAGCAAAACTAAGATAATGAAATAAAGTAAACAAAGCAATGAAGTTATAAAATTAGTGAAATGAAAAAATAAAGAAATCAAACCAATGAAGTTACAAATTAATGTGAATGAATCTTTACTTGAAACAAGCTGAAAAGATTGGGAGCCCTCTGATTTTATGAGCATGCAGTTTGACTTTTAAATTAAAATATTCTTATTAAATAAGTTCATAATAAGAATAAAACCATTTCTGTGTTTTCTAATTCCTAATTTTTAAACAAATTGTCATTTACTAAAAAGGTTTACTTTACAGATTTGGGAGATTTTTTTCTTTTTTAACGTTATAACTAAGAAACAACTTTTTAAAATCAAAGCATCATTCATGTTTTACCATGTTTTTACTATTCTAGAAGAGAAACGATATTACTCTGTTTTAATAAGTAACATTAACATTATATCTCCGTCTTTAAAAGAACCTTTGCTGTGATTCCTGAGGTAGAAAAAGGCAATGCTTATCACTCATGTTGCTATCAAATATTAAGTCACAAATTAAAAAATTTACTTATTTATTTTAGTAACTAAAAACAATGCACCTAGAAGTAATTACATGGTTGAAACAAAATTCTGCATTTACATGCCAAACGATAGAATATGTGATAATTAACTTTGCCGTACATTGACTGCCTAGCGGAAACTCCATAGCATTACAATGAAACATAGTGATGGCAAAATTTCAACATGAATGTGATTCCGTTGGCCAAAGTGGACTGAAATAAAAGCTCATGAACGACATGAACAGACGTCATCATTTAGAGAGGACGTGTGATTGGAAAGTATGAAGCAGGATATTCAACTCAGAAGACTGTTCTACAATTGGCTCGGAGAAATGCCACCCAATGCCGATGCTGCAGAGATGGAAGAATCATCCATATACAGAGTGTAGAAAATTCAACGGTTGGTCGAGAACGACAACAGAACGCGAGGACAGTGTGATCCCCCAATTAGCACACACAGCATCTCATGTGTTTTAAGAGCAATTGTACCTAACGTAGAAACCAGTGATTCAATGACCTTCAAAAGACAACTCAGCGATCACGGTTAAGGTCATAAAAACCAACA
The DNA here is from genome assembly GCA_019973955.1 of Trichonephila inaurata madagascariensis. Lineage (NCBI taxonomy): Eukaryota > Metazoa > Arthropoda > Arachnida > Araneae > Nephilidae > Trichonephila > Trichonephila inaurata. The sequence goes on from BMAV01005876.1 coordinate 3,590, forward strand.
CGATGACTGTGAATAATATACTGGAGTAGAATTATTTTCAGCGATGGATTCTTCAGTGAAATGAACAACGGTATAATAGTAAGGAAAACGGGTTTGGAGAAGTCCAGAATATAACTGGAATTACTGACCTGGCAGTAGTTTGCGACACAATTCTACTACCACAATTTATAAGTTATGTTGTGAGTCCCCCTTCCTATGATAGCCGGATCTCTTCCATTGTCATCATCGACAAAAACATAGAGACTCTACATACCATATTGATGAGCCTTCTTCCCACACCACAATGCTTACATTTCAATAGAATAATACCCAAATGCGCTTGCCTTTACATTTCTCAAGCATTTTCTTGGCTTGTGAGATCGGTACATTGCCCCCAACAGAGCTAAATTATAAGCAACCAAAGTTAATACTGAATTACAAGCAACTAAAAAATACTGAAAATTGTTCACAATCTTATTTCATATCCTAGTTGCCCAATGTTATAGCACTAAGTCATTTACAAAGTGTAAATAAGCATTATATTGACACAGAGGAAATCTTATTATCCGACCATTATGAGATTTATAACTATTTATTTTAAAATGCAAAGAAAAAAAAATAAAAAAAAAAGTTTAAAGAAAGAATGTAGACATTTTCGTTAGGTGTTGCTTTGCTTCTTAAGAAAAAGAAAAGAAATGTTGTGTGTGTGTGTGTGTATGGTTTAATAAGATTACATCTTTGGGTTTATACGATAAATAAATTCTTTTCAAAACCGGGTTAAATAAATTGTGCAAGAGAGATTCGATTTGAACAGTTACAAGTAATATAAAAAAATTAAGTCAATTCCTTCTGAGATCAACAAAGAAACATTTTATTTTAGCTATTTTTTATTAAATAGTTACAATTAATATACACTGGTGTGCAAAACTTAAGCAACAATGTAAAAATTTAGCAGATAGCCATGAAATTGCAGAAAAAGAGGTCTGGAGATCAGTAGAGGGAACACGTAAGTCAGTAGAAACGTCATGCGTATGCAAATATCAGGAACAAAACGTCAGAAGCGATGTGAGCGTACGCAAAACGCGTGAAGTCGGCGCGAGCTGCTCAACAGTAGAATGAAATGAAGGACAGAGACGCAATTCACCATATTCTCTGCAAGTGCCAGTGAGTCAGTTCGTGAAATATGGCTAGAAGAAATCACCTGGACGACTTCACCCGTGGAAGAATGATCGGAAAGCTGGAGGAGGGGCGTACTGTCACCAGTGCAGCTGCACAGTTCGGAATCAACAAAAGTGTCGTTTCGCGCTTGGAAAGCGTTCCAAACCACAGGTACAGCTGTTAGAAAGGTTGGTGTGGCCGCCCTTGGACGACAACTGCAGGGGATGACCGATATATCATCCTGCAGGCGAAAAAAGGTCGACAGCAGTCAGCAAGCGCCATTGCTCAGAAACTCTGTACAGCAACAGGTCTACAAGTGTAGTGGTTTACTGTGGCCAGACGCCTTCACAAAGGGGGCCTGTTCACCCGCCGTCCTGAACGCTGCCTTCCGTTGAAAGATGGCCAACGAAGCCACCGTTTACAGTGGGCCAGAGAGCACAAAAACTGGACAACTGATCAATGGGTCGTGTCCTCTTTACGGATGAGAGTCGGTTCAGTACCAGAAGCGATTCTCAACGCGTTTTGATTTGGAGAGAGATCGGGACCCGGTTTTATCCCAGTAACATCAAGGATAGACATCGTTACGATGGTCCTGGAGTTCTTGTGTGGGTTGGCATTATGCTGAACGGCGGAACTGAGCTTCACATTTTCGACAGAGGGTCTGTAACCAGGGATTGAGGAGGTACTGTGAGGAGGTACTTCTACCCCATGTGCATCTTTTCCGAGGTGCCATTGGCCCAGACTTCATTTTATGGATGACAATGCACGGCCACATCGCACTCTTGCTGTTGAGGGGGCTGCTGGAAAATGAAGATATCACTCGATTGGATTGGCCAGCGTGCTCCCCAGGTTTAAATCCCATCGAACATGTGTGGGATGCTTTGGGGAGACGTATTGCCACACGCTTACATCATCGGGTACAACCAACAACTCAAACAGATGTTGATTGAGGAATGGGCACTCCTACCTCAAGAAATGTTGCACCAGCTGGTTCTGAGTATGCGGAGACGGTGCAAAGCAACCATTTGTAGTAAGGGGAGGGCATATACCATATTAAGGAACATCTGCTTGTTGTTCTTCCTGTTGGATAGACAATCATGAGTCACGATACTATGCGTTCAATAAAGCTTGTTTTTGTTTGATTCCATACCGTATGCGTTTTATTCCTTTTTCAGCGCCGATGCTTTCGTCATCCTTTACGTACATAATACTCTCCCTCATTTCAGAATTTCATGTTTCTCAGATGATTTTTCGTGAATTTATGGCAATAAACCCACCTGTTGCTTAAGTTTTGCACACCAGTGTAAATATGTATATACATAGGACGGAATCACAACATTAAGTGATAATTAATTTTATTAATTATAATTACAGTGTCGTATTGTCATTCAAAACAATCATGTATATAAAAGTTCATTTCAACTGAATGCCTTAAAACGTGAGAAAAAAAAGAAACTTTTCAAGTTTTGACACAAGTCGCCAAAATTGTCACTAAGTCGCCACAAATGATGCCAACGTGGCTTTATTTGTAATTCTTTGAATAATTAGTTTTGATCAATTAACTTTTATTATTTATAATTAAATTATTATATTGTCGTCCAAAATAATCATGTATATAAAATTTCAGCACAATTGTGCGCTTTTTAAAATGTATTTTATTAATGATTGAATATTCCACAAAGATAAATAAATAAATAAATTTTTAGAGATCATGTGCTAATAGTAGGACTTTTAAAAAAGTGAAAAAGGGGTTTCATTCCACGTTATGAAACGATAAAATTAAGTTATTGTGGAAAATCGATTAAAAGATGCAAAACAAATTTCAACGGGACTAGTTGCAAATTATTTAGCCCTTTATATATAAGTTACTTATAAGTACCATTCACTTTAAAATTACATAGAATAACCATTTTTACGAATAATATGACGATACTTATCAGGAATATTCTTTTAAATCATCTCTTCCAAGATATATGACATCACAGGTTCTACGATTATTTCAGTGGGGAAGGCGAATAGTTTTATAAAAGAAGTTGCGTTTTCAGCTGACATTTTGATCGGATTGTAAAGATTGTTATTTTTGCTCCTAAAAAGTACTTAATGTCAAAAAGCAAGTTTCTTTTTTTTTTTTTTTGCATGTTTATGAAGACTTTAAAAAATTATTTGATTATTTATTTTAAGTGAACAATGTATGTAAATAATTTTATAATTGAATTACTTTTCGTTAGTTAGAAGTACCGGCAGCACTCTGGGTGTTGGAGCAAGAACTTAGTTTGTTTTTGACCGTGCGGCTTATTGTTTTTGTTGTGTTATATAGTGTGACGTCTTCGATTGGGGTGAACCCCACTCTGTCAATTCTTCTGAAGTCACTATATATATTCATCCCCAAACAGCTGTTGGGTGACAAGTGCAGGTGGCCATGGGGTCATTGTTTGTTGTCTGGCCTCGGTCCAGCGCGGACATCTGGCCTGGAATTTACAATAGCTAGGGAATGCCGGTGACAATGGGCATTCCTGTATGAAGGTCTTGAATAGGCGAGGCCTGTGTGTACGTCGGTGCATAGAGAGTGGGGCTGTGAGGCCCAGGTGGGAGATGAATAGATGAGAATTATGGCGCCCTTGGATTCCAGACGGACGGGGAATGTGTTTGTGTTTGCCACGCAAATGGGGGGACGAAAGTGGCCCCGGGGGCGAGGGGCAGACCTTTTCTTTGACCTGCCAATGAGGAGACGAGGGCAGACCTTTCTTTGATCTGCCAATAGGAAGACGAGGGCAGACCTTTTCTTTTGACCGCCAATGAGGGAAAACGAGGGGCGTGTTGTGGACCCGCCCTGGTGTTTTAAAAGGGTGAATTTTGAGAAGAAGGGAAACGGACGGAGAAAAAAACTTGAAAAGGGAGGAGAGAGACTTGAGAAAGACTTGAACGAACGGAGGAAGAAGCTTGGAGAGAGCCCTGGAGTGAGACTGACGGAGCCCGGAATGGAAACAGGGAACCATGGAGAAAACTAGAGAGGAGCCCGGAAAAGCAAGGGATTGTCGAGTGCCTTGAGGAATAAGGATTGACCTCGAGTGAAAAAGACTGTCCGCCCGGCATTGGCCTATTTAATGAATATTTTTGAAGCTATTAAATACTATTTAAATATTAAAATATGGCTGTGACAAATTTTCTTGTGTACTAATGACTGACGACGTTACAGTAGAGTCATCACAATAGTGCAATAGACGTACACTTTTTTGGCATTTCTTTTTAGCTTAACTTATTTATTTTGCTTCTTTATTGTTTTATTTGAACTTTGAATTAGAGTTTGCTTTTTTGGTTCCGCCACACGATTAAATAAAATATATATATTCTTATTTCAAAAATTAAAAGAATTTCTCTTTCCTTAGGTGTAACTGTGTGAGATTTACTAATAACAGCAGATTTTCAATGTGCTATTAATATTATCATTTTCTTTTCTTAGAATGTCAGGAATCAAGAAGCTTAGTCTTCATGAGACTTTGGAATTATTCAGAACCTACCATTTGAAATCAATGATGTACAAACAGTTGAATTTTTAGGTAAGTCCCAGCAAATAACTTGCTAAAATTTTGCTAGATTCTTAAGATGACAATCAAGAGATTGAACAAGACTCAAGGTGCAGTAGTTCATGTTAAGGAAATACAGCATTTATTACCCCAGGATGCAGTGTTATAAAAAAAGCATTCAATCGAAACATCACTCAAAATGCACAACTTCTTTTTGTGTACTAATGAAAAGAAAAACTGTTTCTTTGACTGTTTAATCAAATTAAACTTACGTGTAAAAGCGGATTTTATTTGTGTAAAAGTAAATATTTTTTTAAAATTAATAATCTTTAAAAATAAATATTTTGTGCTGAAAAATATTAGTGTTTCCTGGTTTTTTAGCATTTGTCAAGAGTTAAAACTGCGTTAAAACAGTCATTCGGTCTTTTCGTATTATGAGAATATTTTCACTTAACTGACGGTGCTTAAAAGTACCAATTTAATTAATTAGCTCTAATGAATTAAATTTCCTAAAGTTGAGTATTTTATTTACGTATATACCTTAGTTTCCAATGCAGAGATTCAGAAAAAAATATCGCATGGAAATTTGCAATAAATCATAATGTTATAGATAAAGTATTAAACATATATATTTAAAGAAATATGATATTTTATATTAATTTGTAATATATTATGCAATTTTGATAATATAGTAACTTCTACTTCGTGATAATGAACGTGTTTACTTATACTTACTTCGAGACGATCTAAAAAATCAATATTCTCTCTTAAAATCAATCAAATTCACCTTTCTTCAAATAAATTAATATTATCAGCCAAAAGGGATATTCAGGTAAAATAAACTATTTTATTCTGTTTCTTTGGTTTTTCATGTTCTCTTCCCAATTATTTCTACCTAGAATCAAGTCTTTTTGAAATTTGATGACACATTATGCGTTCGAAACACTGGTTAAACAAAATTTTTCCAGACTTGCATTAAATTTTTACTGTTTAGAGTTTGAACTATTATTTAGTTTATGAACTTCATTCTCCATTTGCGTAACAATCAAATATCTTAATTTTTTAGAATAAATCAACTGTTTAAATTACAGACTTTTTTTTAAGAATGTGATTGTAAAACAATGTACAAAACAAATTTGTTAAAACTCTGTTAAAACATTGAAGGTGTGTTTAAAAAATTATTTCACGTTGGTACTATACAGTGCTGGCCTACATTGTGAACACTTTGTGTGGTAAGTCTTACGTTTATTTAAAATTTGTATGCTTATAGAAAATGTTCCGTTTCACAAAATGCAAAGTTTTAAAAAGAATTTAATACTGGATTTAAAAACAAATTCAAATATTAGCAATGCAAAAAAGTAAATGTGTCTTAATTATAGATATACAATAGAGAATGATGATAGCAGTAGGTTATCAGTACTTATAATAGAGCATTTATTCTTTAATGTAATTTCACTTCGGTTTTTAAATGAGCTATAGATAGTTTTAAGCTCTGTTATTACATGATGACAGAAAACAATTATATTCTTAATTAGTTCTATTTTATTTCTTGAATACCTCATTCAGACAAGAGTTTTCATACAGTGCCATAGGTTTTCAAAAAGATTGATAATAGAATAGTGTCCTGGCGAGGGCAACAATAACATTTAATTAAGAATCAATGACATATCAAATAAAATAGTAGATTGGATGCCTAGAAAGAGATGCATGATGTGAAATTGATCACCCCCACGTTAAAGTTGTAAGAAAGGTGGGTAGTTCAGTGACTACATTTGGAGTCTGAAAATTTTGCTTACGATTCCAGGAGAAATGTTTAATAAAAAATAAATCAGGAAAATGCTGAAAAGTGAGCGCCACATTTGTTGATTACAGAACAGAAATACTGTCTCCAAGATAAAAGAATATCATCAATGACCATCTGAAGTTATCTAAATGATGCTAGTGTTTCTGTCAGTTCAAGAACAATCTGAAGAAAATGAGAAGATGTTAGACTAAAATGTAGAATTCCACAAACGAAACCTTATCTGAATGTACTGCAGCACTAAAAAGACTACAGTAGGCAAATTAATACATTAATTGGACAGGTCAATTAATTGGATCAATGGTCAAAAGTTATATGTAGCAATGAAACTGATATATATTTATTCGGTAGTGATGACCGGAAATATGTAAGACGTAAATAGGAGAAAAGCAGCATCATGACTCCATCTACGCAAATGGAAAGATCCAACAAAGTTTTTCATTTGATCATGTATTTCAGCATATGGTATTGGTCACTAAATGCCAGAAAATACATAGACAGTATACTAATACTTAAACTTGTACCTTCCATCAAAGATATATATCCCAACCATACTTTATTTATTTTTCTGCGGGGTTCTGTTCCTGGCCACACAGTAAAATTATAGAAAGACAGATTTTGTACAAAGAGCACTGAATTTTTGTCCTGGCTAGGAAATAGTCTTGATCTCAATTCTATAGAACACTCGTAGCCTTGTTTAACTCTCACTTAGGCAAGCCAATCTCACAGATGCATAATGAAAAAAAATTTGGTTTCGCTCTCACAGGATGAGCGGGACCGCACCCTCCTTCTATTTGTCTTCCATCACACACACTAGGGTTCAGACTAAGGACGGGGTCAACCATTTCATATTTTGGGTGCAGGAGCCCTTGAATTTGATAGATGCTGCGCGCGCAACTACCTAATTTTTAATATATTTTCAATTTTTCGTTAATTTTCTAGCTTTTTTGAAGCATAGAGTATTATTCTATGTTTTATACTAAAATACACTCATGGACAAAAAAATTAGTGAAACCACATACTTGATGGCTACTTTGATATAAGTAAATTATTAGAAAATCAAAGAAAAATGATCATTTATTTCGGAGAAAAAAGCAAAAGAACGGAGGATTTAATACCCTTTTGAACCCCTTATGTATATATATATATATATATATATATATATATATATATATAAATAGCGTAAATGTCCGATGTAATATGATCGGACCGCCTTGTTCGTTACGATGTCAGGATTGAAAAAGTATTTGATGTACAACGCTATTTTCAAGTTGAAGAACTCAGAAAATGAAGTATTTTTCCCTTTGTCAAGAGATCAAAAAAGGAAGACTCAAAATTTTGTTGAGTAAAATAAAAAAATAAAAAAATGCATTTGCCTTGAATATTGTAAGATGATTCGCGTGAAGCCTTCAACAAAGAATCTCAAAATGTATATAGGTAGTGGTGACAGTGATAACTAACCATTATCATTGTGTGTGTGTGTGTAATGCTTTTTTGTTTCAATTAAAATTTCTGATTATATCTTAAATATCATATTATTACGTGTATAATTTTAGGATACACTCAACGAAGTCAAGTTTGTTCCAGAATAATTTACTACAAAATCCTTTCAGCATTAAATATATTTATGATTATTTTTTATAAACGTAATTACTTTTCTTCATTGAGATGGTTACCAAAGTGGGTTTCAATTTTCTTATGTTTATTTTTTAATTTTTTAACTTATAAATTCATACGTGAACTTACTTTTTTTTTTTTTTTTTTTTTGCTTTTTTGTGCTGTGTAAAGGAGAGAAATAATTTCTAATTTATAGAAATGAAAAAAAAAGACGTTAAAATTATTTAAAGACACTGCAGCCAAATGACACCATTGATTTAAATAAATAACTAATTATTTGAAGAGTATAATATCGTGTACTGTAAGAATTAATACTTTTGCCTGATTAATAAAACGAAATATGAGAGATGTCTTTTTTTTTTAAATGCAGCTTCGGAAATGAAATTTCTCACATCAAAAATTAATAAATTAAATCACAAATATAAATGTTTTCATTATATATGAGTGTAGTTATTTCAAAAAAACAAAAGAAATATTCTTCCATATTACTTAGTAATCTTCTTTTTTATCCATCTACGTACTTGAAATACAATGGCTTATACCGTTTAAAAAGTAAGTAGCATGCGTCTTTTAGGCATCCAGAATTTTCTTTTTCTTATAGTTATTTTATTTTAACATTGACTTCTTTTACTTATGATACAGTTAACTAATTAACATAAGAATAAAGATGCAAATGCTTTCTTTAGTCATATTTCAGAATTATATGCTTATATATATGTACATGTTGATACAAATTTTGCAATTCTCAATAAACTATAGAAAGTGTACATAAATATTGAATATTATATCTTTTAAAGAGTAATTTCAAGGTAAATATGCCTTTAAATGTACTTAAAATATAGTATCATATGCATTTCATAATTAACATTGCATAAATACATTAACCTCATTTTGTGAATTAAATTTAAATCTTCAGTGTACACACAAGCGGTATGCTATTGGATATTTATAGCATGCGTCCTTCAGTAGTCTAAAGAGGAGAATTGATTGGGGATTATTAAATAGTATACATTTATTAGATTCTTTAATCCAGCTTAGATAACATGGCTTTGTGTATGTTTCTGCGATGAATTTATGAAGTTGTAAAGAGCTTTTAATGTTAGTATTGGAGAGACAAGATAGTGGACATGCTTAAGTATCGGCGAAAGAGACATATATAGTTTTAAATAATATAACACACATAAAAATAAACAAATATACAATTATTTCCTCTTGATTCAAAAAGAATAAATTGTATATTGGATATTAAATGATAATATATATGTATTTATAAACATACGTATTGTATACAGTTCAACGAATTTAAAACATGTTGGCAATTGAAGAGCCATTTTTGAAGCTTCAAATCCTGCACATAATTTGTAGTTGAATTAAATATCCTCGGAAACTTAATTCTCTTTTATTCCAATTAATAAAGCATTATGTTGCCCTTTATATCATTATGTGTGTGTGTTCAGATACAATTTATTTTTAGGGTATAATTTAAAATAACGTTCAATTATTTAAAATATGTTTTTAAGGTTTCATTTCTCTGATAACAGAGTAAAAATGTACATGGAAGAAATTTTAAGTCCTTGTCTCTCTTGATATTTATTACAATTAAAATTTTGAAAAGAGCAATGATTTCACAATAGCTATACTTTAAAAAGCATAATACACGAGAATAGGAAAAATTGTAAATATTTATTAATTCAAATTTCGCCTTTATATCTCTTATTTTATAATCGAATCTGTTTTAATACGATGAATTAAAATTTATCAAGCAGTAATTAGAGCATTGTAGCCCATTTTTTTTTTTTACTATTAGACAGATTAAAGCAAATGAAATGATTGTAGCCTAGAATTTTCATTAAAAGGACTTCGTACCCTTTCAACTCCTTTCTTTTTTATGTATTTAAAAATTAAATTTTGACATTTTATATAATGTTTCTATTCAAGAAAAAGAAATGAAGTGAAATTTTTCACATACTATTCACACAATTTTTAAAATTTAAATTTTTTCAAGAAAATTTGGAAAATTTTAAAATTCTACTGCTTTTGTAATTATTTCATTTTTGGCCTGAATTTTTTTTTTGTAATATTCTTATTGGTGTTATAAACAACTTTAGGGATCGATTTCACAATAACTTAATTCGTTTTTGAGACAAAAAAAAATAAAATGTTGATATGCATGCTAAAAATCAACAAAAAGACAATATCGCTTGCATTTTAATTTTTTTTTAAAAAAAAGTATTCAGTTTACAGCAAAATGGATCCATAATTTTATTACATTCTTTACATGCAGCAAACAGAAAAAAAATGGAAGTGATTGGTAAATAGTTGTGGAAGGTAATGCATTTTGAATGCACTAATGTTTCGAAAAACACAAACTGAGAAAGACATCCTTAAAGTTTATAATTCGGAAAGAAAAACTATAATAAACTTAAATAAACTTAAAATACAACTTTAAGATATTATTTATATATGTTTCTTTAAAATAATTGCATTTTCGTATTTTTTCAACCCATACATTTTTAAAAATGATCAATTTTAAGAAGGTATGAATTGCACACAAGAAAATTCAAGAAAACTGTTAAGAAAATGTTGTTTTTTTTCTGTCACGAATGAAAGTTAAGTTTTTTTTTCTTCACATAATTGAGGTATTACATTTGTATGAAAAACATATCAGGAATAAGAACTGAAATTATGAAATTATTATTATAAAATACCATAATTCAAAAATTTTATATGCACACATTTCACATAGAAGAAAAATTACATTATTGTATTGCCTCGGAAATATTCTGCTTTATATATTACACATTCTTTTTTTCTAGTTATTATTTCTCTTTATAAAATAGATTTTGTTATCATAACTCTTTTAGCTTTTTTTCTAAAAAGGGGGCGTGGCCGAATTGCCTAATATGTTCTCAAATGAAGTTTTATTCAACTTCAAACTTTCCGACTTGCACAATGATATATAAATCGAAGGATAATAATGCAAAGAATAAGATTAAATAAAAATAAAAAAAACGATAGATCGGTCATTTTGGGGGTACCAAGTCGCCTTAATAAAAATAAGTTTTTGAAGCTCAAATGTTGCGACACCATATCACACATCAAAATATAGATTTTTTTAAATGCTCCAATGATGGAGCAAAATATACAATTATATGTAAGTAATACCTTAATGTTTTTTTCAAAGATTGTTTTATCTTTCGTAAGAAGGAGTGGATTCATCTGAAATTTGTGAAGGTTTAAAATCATCACGTTGGCGTGGTTGTTGTTGTTGTGTATGACAAAGTGCAGAAAGTACTTGTCATAATTCAGGATTGCCAGAGCCCTGAGAAGTTGGACTTACACTCATTTTAGTCCTTTTACGACACGCATGAGCTTACGTTGGCTCTATTCTATTCCGGTCATCACACGGAAGACTATAATGATATCTTTTTAATACCTGATGAGTTCATTTTGGTGAGATTGTTTTTGGTGTTCTTAGCGAATATTAACCGAAAATTTTTGGGGGCAACGAGTTGTATTAAAAAAAAGGGAACGGGAAGTTTTTTTTGCACTTTTCAGTTTCCTTTAAGTTGGCGTTAGCGTAGAGAGGGGGGATGGGGTTTGGAACCAGATTATCCATCCTTTAACAGGAGCTAATAATTTTGAAATTTCTTGCCTACAGACTTTCTTTTCCCCGCTCCTTCTTTTTTAATCACGAGTGCTTTGAATACAATTTTTTCCGTCAGTTCACATAATTCTCCTTTTGATTAAAACTTATTTCTATAATTAATTGAATACTTTATTTCAAGATTAATTACTTTCTATTTCTGTTGGCTTTTCTTTTTTTTTTTTTTTTTTTTTTTTTTTTTTCTGGTCAATAATAACATTTTACCATGGCTTTTTTTCCAGGTTTTTATACCATTTTTGTGTTTGCATTTCTTTGTTTGCAAATGATTTATTCCACATATTTATACTCCTTACTCTTTCGAAACATTTTGTGTTTGGTATTTTTTGTTTTAATTATGTTTAATAAATGAAAAGAAATAAATAGTTCAATTTCAACAAGTTCTTTTTAATTCTTTTCTGCATGAAGAACATATGTAACTCCTAGAAAGTAACACCTCACAGAAATAACATTTTTTCTCAACAAATATTCAGTACATGGGTGGTATTTTCCTGGAAGCCTGGTTTGTAGCTCTTATTCCATTTGAACGAGGTTTGACCTCTTGTGGATTCCACCTACAGGCTTATGTTATTTCCCTAACCTTAAAAAATTAATTATCCGACTCGTTGGGAACCCGTGTTTTTAAAAAGCGTGTAAATGGATTATTTATGATATTTCGTGTCACTTAGATTAGAAAATTTGTATAAAATTGTTTTTTAAAAATAATTTTCAATAAAAAGTTTTTAAAAACAATATTTTTACAAAAATGAACATAGAATGACCCATTTTTAAAAAATTCTCCCTTTTTGTAAAAAATGCTTCCATTTAAAAATTTTCTGCCATATAGCTCAGATCTCTTAAGAGGGTGAACTTTTTTTGGAAAGTATATCTAAAAAGTGGGGTTTTTCCATGTTTTACACAAAAGAGGTGAAAATTTAAAAAAAAATCATAATTATTTCAATGAGTTGTAACTTGAAAAAAATGTGAATTTTTTAAAAAATTAAAATTTCCGCAAGGGTCTGAATTTACAAAAATATTGGTATAATAGAACATTTTTAAAAAAAAATATTTTTGAAAAAAAAAGTATTCTAAAATTTTTTTTCAAAATTTGTATTTTTTTTTAATACAATGCCCAAAACAGTTTTTTACATGTATTCTAATCAAAACACAAAATCATGAAATTTATCCATTTATCCTTTTTTTAAAAAACTGGTTCCTAACAGTCGGATACCTTAAAACAAAAATTTCAAAAGCCTTTTAAAAACCCGGGAATAAGCTATTAAAACCCAAATAATTTGAGGGTTCAGTTTTGAGGCGGGAATATCTATATTCACCCTTTTCCGTTTTGGGGCTTCAAAGCAACTTGGGGAAAAAAATTTCCTTTACCCCAGCAGTCCAAAGAGACAGAGGACGGATCTAATGGAATTACACACGCAGTTCATTAGCCCCCCGGGATGAAAAAAGAGTTTGTGACTGTTTAATAAGTAACCGAAGCTGGTACAAAGCGCCCTTTCATTCCCCCTTCACCCTGCAAATTTAAAAGAAAAACCCGTTTGTCGCTGTGTTATCAGAGCCACCGATTTGATCAAGTAACACGGGTGGGTTTCATAGTTTTCTCTTATTTCTGCTGTGAATTATTTTTTGGGTTCATTTTGGGGTAAAACTGAGGCTCGGAAATTTTTTTTAAAATTAAAGAAAAATACAAATATTTTTTAAGAAATGATATGTTAAAAAAGGAAATTTTACGGTATCCGATTAATTGAGACAAGTTTTTTCTTTAAAAAAATAGAGTTGTAAGGATTTTGTGTGTTGTTTTTAGACTTATTTATATATTTTAAGAACAATATGCTAAAACTAATGAAAGAAAAAGAAATTATTATTACTAAAATGGGTTAAAATTGGTAAAATTTTACAAACTAATATATAAACGGGGCCAATTCTATACAAGAAGTGTATGAACAATTTTTAAATTTTGATGTGTTGCGTTGCTATTCATTTTCGAAATAACCTTCAGAATAAGAAATACATTCATTTTCACAAAAACTAGAGGGTTTTATCTTAGTTATTATATGAAATTGATTAAAAAAAAGACAGTGATTATATTCACATAAAATTTTTGAAAAAAACAGAAATTTTTAAAATCTGAAGGTTAAAAATTAAAATACAATCATACAAAAAAAATTCAGATAATTATTTTTAAAATTTTTTTGGAATTTCTCCCACAGTTTGGGGCAATTGAAAAAAACGAACTTCTGAAAAACTTTAAATTTTTAAATCTGCTTTGCATCTGCTTTTAGTAAAACACTTGTAGGGCTTGTTTTATTGAATGAACAATTATAAATTTGGTATTTTTATAAAGATAATAAGATGGCCTATAATATGGGGGGGATAAAAATTGTCAATGTTTGGCAATTTGACAATTTAAGGTAAGCAAAACCTTTTAAAAGTATAAAAAGCATAAAAGGGGGTAGAAACCCGTGATCCGCCCCCCCGGGCCCAAAAGGATCAAAGGTTTCCGAGCCGCCCCAAAAAAACATTTAAAAACCCCCTATTTTTTTTAAAGTGGTGCATTTTTCTGGAAAATTAAACCCCTTTTTTTAGGAAATCACTTTTTATTCCACATAAATCACTTTTTTTTCATTTTTTGGGTTTAAAATTTTATTTTTATTCTGAATGCATAGTTAAATGTAACTTTAAAATTTAAAATTTTTTAAAAAACAAAACAATCTAAAAAATAAAACCACGTGTCCCATCCTCGACCCCCTTTTAAAACCTTTACCGGTCCACAGCGATAAAACGGTTGCAGAGCACTGGTGTAGACAATATATGTGTGTCCACATTTATGACACATATTCATTCAACTCACGGTATAATATTCGAATTTAATATTTAAATACAAACTGGTTGATTTGTATGACATGCTATGAATAAAAATATATTTTAAGTAATTTTTTTTAATATTGTTATGTATAGTTATGCACTGAAATAATCATCATCAACGCAACAATAATCCTGCTCAAAGCTGTTGATATACATTGCCCATGCGCTTGTGAATGTTTAAATTGTGCACTCTTATTTTGAGCTCTTATTTCAGTACTTTATCTTCCCGCATACTTTGCTTACTTTGAAATTTATATGTGTGTTTGTTTCATAAATTTTTTTTTCTCTTTTTAAAAATGTTGTGCTCTTGCCTTTGTGAGTCAATACTGAAGGAGTCCTGATCTAATACACATTTAGAAAAAAAAATGTCTCTTAAGCTTATTTTGGCTTCAATATAAGAAAGAGAGAGTCACCTGTGTCAGTTTGAGGTAATAGAAAATATATGAACAAGAAAAAAAAATCGATTCTGATTTCCTTCATTTTATGAAGAATATACAACAAAGCTTATACAGCCACATATATTCAGTTTTAATAGTGAAAACCATACATTTAGACACATACATGTTTATTTGTAGAGTTTAGTTAAATATATCTGGTTTTAAAAGTGAGAATTATTATTCATTTTTTGTGCGTATTTATTTTATTTTTTATTTTATCATTCTATATATATACTTACTACATTTAAACCAACTGAAAACTCAAATAAATCATTTTTTTTGCAATTAAATGATCATATTTCATAAAGTACAATTACCACATTTTTTTTACCAGACGATTAAAAATGTAAAATACTGTAATTAAGTGAATTTGTTCGTTTAATGCTTTTTAAGCAGGAAATAATTTTAATAATTATTAAATATTAATTTCGATACAAATACTGTATCTGAAAAATCAATTATTTATTAAAATGTGATATTCTGACAAAGACGTCAGTTATTCGTTATAAATTATTCAAATGAGTTTAATATACTATATAGTTATAATGCACACAATTAAAATAATTTAATTTACAAAAGCTAATTCCCTAATTTGAAAAATTCATATTGTTATGTTTCTCCCTTTGTGATATGTTTCTTAAAATGCAACTTCATTCTTTTTTTAGCTTTGTAGGAAATACAACTTGTCTCTTATTATTTTATTTTGTATATATATATATATATATATTGCTAGATTGCTTAGCTTAGATATTGCTTAGCTTTCTGAAGAATACTACTGAGAACGAACTGATTTTCCAAGATGCGTATTATTTGTCTATGTTGCTTTGCACCGCTCTGTTTTTGTCAATGATTGACACTACCTGGGTCTTTGGACGGTGTGAGCAAGATAACGGGATCTAAGGGAAAAGGTGAAAATTGTAAACACTTCTCTAGTGAACACGACACAGTTTGGTCAGGTGAATGATATTTATGGGTTTTGCCAAAAAAACAAGGTGTTAAAAAGGGTAAGAAGAAAGGAACCCCGAATTTTTCCCCTTTTTTTCTTTTTAAGCACATTTTAAAAAAACTTTTTTTCGATAAAAAACGCCCTCCTTTGAAAAACAAAACTTGACAAATGTTTCTGTTTTCAGTGTTGAACCAGTATGATAATTTCGATGATTTCTTAAAATATTTTTTATTGATCTCTTGCATAATTTTACGAAGTTAATGAAGTCAAAAGAAATATATACGTAAGCTGGTCTCCAAATTTTGAGATACTTTAAGTGATTAATTATATCCTCTACAGAGTTACTTGATTCTAAAATTCAAAGGAAAGCAGCCATTTTGAGAAGATATCCAATCTAAGAGAATAGGCTAAATTCAAGTGACGTGATGGTCACATGGCAAATGCAATTACACATAACAATTCAATCAGCCACCCTGCGCTTCAATACTTCCAAATTTTACTTTTTTCGAGAACTTTCATTAAAAAATGAGAGTGAGAGAAATGAGAATTCCAGTACGAAAAAAAATGTATTTGATTTAGACAAACAACTATAAGTGGATGCATATATTTTAATTCTGAGAACATACTTTTAAGGAAAACTAATACATGACCATGTTTGCCTCATCATCAAATCTATAATTTTATCTAAAATTTACAAGTAGAACAATATGTTAAAATCAAATGTCAGTTTGGTTTGATTTCAATTAATAACATTTGATTGCATTTACCATATCGTAGTCATGAATTTTACTCATTGACTTTGTTATGTTGGGGAGACTACGTTAAAGCAAGAACATGAGAAGCTTGATTTCCATTGGCTTATAAATATCATTCTTAAATAAATAAAATGAGCATCTCATGCATTTGTTTTGAATGCTATTGAATAAGAAAGTACGCCATGATGTTCCCTAGTATATTATTATAGAAAAAGACAGTATATAATTTCAGAAATTTATATTTAATAAATTTAGATAAGCAAATAAATTTAAATTCAGAAAGATTAAAATAATTACCTTAGAGCAGCCCTTCTCAAACTGTGGGGAGTACTCGTCTAGGGGGGGAGTCGTAATAACCCTACGTGGGGGGGGGCGGTAGTATTACGAAAAGTCCAAAACAAAAGATTATTTTAAAATAACATTAGAATATACTGGAAGGAAGCAAATTAAAATACATTCTGACATAGTAAAAATTAATATACACACATTTGCACTGATACAATACACTTATAAATGTGTATAAGTAGGGCACACAATGTATTTAATAATTAATTTTAACCGTTTTTTATAATTACCAGGGACCCTATGTGCATGTCATGAAATTATGTACAAAATGTAATACTCATGTTGATAATTTTATGTTTCATAATTAAAGTTATATTGTAGCTTTAATCAAAGTATATTATTATTGAATTCAAGGCATTGTTGTTGTTTGGAAATAAAAATTATGTTTGGTAATAGGGTCACAAGTATTGAAATTTAAGAAGCAATGCCTTATAGTTTTCAAGTGCAAATGTTTAAACATACGTATGAAAATGTTATCAATAAAACGCTTGTTCAGTAACACGAATAATCGATGCTCGGTATTTGTACGAGTTACAAAGTGACTTCACGATGTTTTATTTATTTATTTTTTATTTTTATTTAAATATTTATCATTTTT
This sequence comes from Trichonephila inaurata madagascariensis, assembly GCA_019973955.1. Taxonomy (NCBI): domain Eukaryota; kingdom Metazoa; phylum Arthropoda; class Arachnida; order Araneae; family Nephilidae; genus Trichonephila; species Trichonephila inaurata. Next base: position 21,273 of record BMAV01005876.1, read on the forward strand.
TTACTAAAAAAATGAGAATGATATAAAAATGTATGAAATATTTTCCTCCCAATTATATTCTACTGCTGTTTCTTTTATCTTGTTAAAATGTTTTGATCTTGTATGAAATGCGATTTTATAAAATATCATAATTTAGAAAAAGAAAGAAAACAAGTCGTAAATTATAAACTTGCAATATATATTAGTTTGGGGGAAAAGCGATCCATTATTTTTGCATGAAATTCAAGATTTTATTTAAAATGTTTTGGATTGCCGAATTTGGGTCAAATATGCACCGTTGTGTTGTATAATTTGTTGCTATTTTAAAAGTAGCTTCATAATGCCTTTCTCATAGAAGTCTTGGTCCTTATTGCCGAAAAACTCTAGTAATCGATTTTCACAATATTCTCTTGATCCCAATTTCTTATCACTCAGGAAGTTATTCAATGCGAGAAAAAGGTGGTAATCACTTGGAGCCTTGTCCGGACTATATGGTGGAGGCATTAAAACTTCCCAACCAAGCTCCTAGAGTTTCTGGCGAGTCACTACAGACGTGTGTGGCCTGACATTGTCCTGATTTATCACAACACTTCTGTTGGCCAATTGTGTCCATTTCTGGTCAATCGCTAGCTTCAAAATTTCCAGTTGTTGACAATAGAGATCTGAATTTAGTGTTTGGTCATGCGGAAGCAACTCATAATAAATGATTCCTTTCCAGTCCCACCAAATACACAATAGAACCTTCCTGGCCGTTACTCTTGGTTTGGCCACCGCTTGAGGTGCTTCACCGAGCTTTGACCACAATCGTTTTCGCACAATATGTTCGTATGTGACTCGCTCTCCATCAGTTTCAGAAATAGTCCGATTTAATTCCGTTTGGCAAAACTTCGTAGATTTAAATTCGATCCATCAAGTTTTTTGGTGTTAATTGTTGTGGCACCCAAACATCAAGCTTCTTTTTTAATCCAACTTTGCTCAAATGGATTAAAACTGTTTTATGGTCGATCTTTAGCTCCTGGGAGATGCTACGACTACTAACATGCCAGTCAACTTCGATTATTTCTGTGATTTTATCGACATTTTCGTCGGCCTGTGCGAGGTGCATCTTTAACATCAAAAGTACATGAACGGAATCGACGAAACCGAAATTACACATAATCAGCTATTACATTATTGGCATCATAAATACCATTCACAATTTCAGCCGCCTGGCTTGCAGTTTCAACTTTATCAAAGAAAAACTGTAAAATGTACCGAATTTTCTCTTTGTTGAGTTCCATTTTTTTAATATCCTGTAGTTCACAACTGAATGAACCAAACAAAAAAAAACAATTTTTTTTTTAGTGTGAAATGCCACCTTGACAACGAGCAGAAATTTGAAATTTTTTGACCAATACTTCACGAGATATGGACACTACAGCCATCTACCAAAAAAATAATGAATTTCTTTTTCGCCAACCTAATATAATTTATTTGAAATTAATTGATTTTTTGAATGAATATTTTTATTAAGTTTTTTATTTAATTCTATAGATAAAAATGATAAGATGGTATATTTTCAGTTATACATATTTATTTAATTTAAATCTATATTTTTATTGATTGTTGAAGATGAATTTATTAGATAAACCTTGTGTTCATGATACCCGAATACGTTCGGAGTACTTTTTTTAAAAAATAATGGACTAAAACTTTATAAATGTATTTTAAGAATCAATGCCAATAAATAATAATATTAAGCATACAATGTTTTTAAAATAATTATCTGAATTTTACAAAAGTCACAATTATAAGTGAACGTTTAGCAATATTTTTGAAAAACTTCAAATCAGTTAGAAAAGTATGTAATAAACTAATATCAGTAAAAGTATTACTAAAATTAGATCTATTTTCAAGAGAATGAACTAAAATTTTAATGCATTATTGAAATTTAAAAATTTTACAGATGTTCGAGTAAATATTTAAAAAAATGACATTCTTTATGCATTCATGATTCCAATAACAGGCCATAACTCAAAATATATTCATACATTAAGAAATATTTCAGAATATTCTAGAAAAAATATGAATAAAAAGTTCCGAGAGTTTCGAAGAGATACATTTATAATATTTTTAGTTATCAAACTCGCCATGATAGATTTTGAAAATTTCAAGTGCTCACATCTGGTAGATTAAAGATCCGCTTCCATTTTATTTTGAAATTTTATAAAATTACTTGTAACTTGGCATCTCTAGATAATGTAGAGAAACAAAACAAAATTTATTTTGTAATGCCAACTGATAGTTCTATCAGTAAAAAAAACAAACAAAAAATATGTGTTTTAATTAAGCTTTGTCATTTTAACGTGTTCGGTACCTTAAATTTGGTGAAAATTATTTTGCATTTAGAATATTATTCTCTAAGCATCTGAAAAACACACTCCTAGAAAGAAAGAGAGATAGAGGCGTGACCAGTGGAAATGATTTCCAAATAAGATCATTATTTATGAGGGTTGATGTTTTATATTTGATGACATTGACGTGGTAGTCCTTTGAAAGGGTAGATTCAGTTTATTGAATATTTAACGTATAGTTTTCCAATATAACAGGAAGCAGATGAAAAGACATAAACCAACCTAGCTGCAATAGATTCATTCTTCATGAAGCCAGACAAAGAGCAAGAGACGCAATTTCCGGAAACCTCGGTTTATAACTAAGTGGGAAATAAGAGTTCTGATCATATGACATGTGTGGTGGATAGATGTAGTTCAAAAGATTCCCGTTAGGCGGGTAACTAGTTATTATTTACGTGCGTGTCCTAATGGTCAGGACCATTACCAATTTAAAACTTTCAAAATTAAATTACTGGGAATTATTACACATGCACACAAACATACACATATATACATTCAAAGTTAAAACTTCTACATAGGGGAGAACGAGGCAAGATTTCCTTATTCATACGTTTTTGCTAGGTGGCAGGATCAACCGAACACTAATGGCTCTCCTATTGGCCGTTCGTTAACAATAGTATAGAGAAACTGAAAACACCATTTCTGTGTTAGTTGTGAAGCTTGTATTGTTTATTGCTGCCCCGATATAACATTGCTTAAAGCAACACGATGTGAGAAAAAAAGAAAAAGCAATAAAGTGAGCACAAGCATTCTTAAAAGCACATCCACAAAGAAATGTTAGAAAACGGGAAAAACAGAAGGAAGAACAGAAAACTTAAAAAAAACAGAGAAGAGAATCTCGTGAAGCTAAAAACGGAGTAAAAAAAACTCAAACTAAGTTCCTGTAGGTCTAAGTCTATAAAATCCAGGCCAAACAGTCCAGTTCCATTAACTTCAAAGGATGGTGTTATAAGATATCCTGCTTGAGAAGAGGAATATTGTGACCCTCCAACAGGAAAATGGATCAAGTGCTGTAAATGCCACGAATGGTTGCATGAGGAATGTTAAAATTATACAAATGGCATTTTTATTTGTGATTATTGTTAGCTGCACAACTAAAAAGCTTCAAGATTACGTTACAATGCATTACGCTTAGTTTGATACTTTGTAAGATGTAAAAACATAGTTATCATTTGCTAAGCCATATAATATATTCAACTGATAAAATCTGTTCAACATTTCTGAGTGTTGCCATCTTGCCCCAGTACTAGGGAGAGATGACAATTTGTTAAAGTTCCAAAAAAATAAAATTATCCTTTTTTTTAAAAAAAATTATTTTTAAAAGTTAAATGGTAATGTATTTAATTTTACAAAGGACAACTCGAACACTTCATGTAAAAGTAACTTTTTTATCCTTAAAAATAAATTAATAAGGAACAAAAACTGTTAACATAGTCATCTTGCCCCTGTCTCCCCTACCTAGAAAAAAATAACTTTGGTGAGACATATTTCTACCATTGTGTTAAGTGTTGAAACTTTAATTTATTATTTAACAAATAACCGCATGTAATTCTTTTCACAAAAATAAATTTGAACAGTTAATTTAATTTTTAATACTAACTTGGTATGAGTGAAGGGCGGCGCCCCCCACACACGCCTAATGGTGGACTGATTCTCATTGTACAATTTTATTTGAACTCAATAATTTCCTTCATATTTGTTTCTTGTATTTAGTGGTCATTATACAGATGCGTAATACTCTTGTGACGTCTCTCGCGTCTTTCTGTTAAAACATGACTCCTATGTTCTTTGACGGCCACGATTAATGGCAAAATTTTTTCCCAACCCAATACCAAGAAGAAAAACGATCAAAATTATTAAAAGAAGGATATACTAAAAAAGGATATGGGGAAGCAGATATAACGCGGCGGGCTCAGAATAATTAGTGTGGAATCATTTTTGATCGATAGCGTGACAAAGTTTGGGTGTGAAATCTTGCGGATCAAAAATTTAAAGTAGTCAAGAATTAGCAGCATTACGGATCAAGAATCTTCATATATAAAGTTTATAGATAATATTCTCTAGGTAAAAGGAAACCCCAGAACTGAAAAAGGTAATATTGGATATAAGTAATTAGATGAAAAGGATTTTTTGATAATTGAGATAGAGGATCTATTGCGGGGATCGGGACTTAAATACGTGATTTAATTTGGGCTTGACTCTCACTTTAATTAAATTTGTCAAATTAGAATTTAAGTAATATAATTTATTCTTAATAAAAGTTGTATTAATAATTATGTCTCATCTTTTTTGATAACCCCACACCTCTAGCTTCCCGGGAAAACCCGGGGAAGACAGGGGGTCATCACAGGATGGTTTGGGGGGTCCAAGGGCCCCCTTAAACATCTAAAACCTGGGTTAGGTAATGTAGGTGGAAATACGGTTCTACCCAAATGTATTTTTTCGGGGTCGGAGAACTTGAAAAGTTTATCGAGTGTATCGATAATAATATACAGTTACTTAAAACCCAATTTTAATCTGTCTTTTCCTTATTTAAAAAAGGGTCATCTCAGGGAAGGGCTCAAGATTGGTAAATTTGATATTTGGTTCGTTGTTAGTGCAAAATACAGCCACGGATTTTGCGCAGCTCAAAAACTGAATTTAGCAAAACTTTTCCCCCTTAAAAAAAAAAAAAGAACTACAGTCGGGTTTTATGCATCCCAGCAGGGAAGAAATCAGGGGGCTACCGATTTTGTTAGAAATTTTAAAAAAAAGAGAAGTTTAGAATTAGGAATGTCCCAAGCAGAATTTTGTGGATCAATTTTTTTTAGTTCGACTCGAAACAGATACGGTTTTGGGAAGTCAAAATCCACAAAATACGATACAACTTTTAGAAGTCCAACAAATTCGAAAGAGGATATTCTTGCAAAAACACAAAGGGGGTTATCAGAACCATAATATAGAAAAAAACGAGGTCCCAAAAAGCCATAGGATGCCTAATTTGGGAAACTAATGGTAGAAACTGGGGGAATTCGGGAAAAAAGGAGTAGACCAAATAACAGGGAAAAGAGTTTTTTCGAGAATAGCCCCAAAATAATAGAGGGGTTTGGGGGAATAGGTTTAATAATAATGATCAAAGATTTAGCAATTTGGGGGGTTCTTTTCGAAAAGGCGAAAAAGATAATTTTAATAGGGGACCGTAGGGAAAAAAGGGTTCAGTGATTTAATTTCAATCGGGCGATAGGACGAAAAGGGGGACGTTAAATATTGTAAGGTTAATGATCACCTAAAAGGGGCAAAAGAAAAATTTAAAACTTTTCCATTGAAACACCCGTGAATTTTAGGTATTTTATTAAAATTTTTGGCCCAAGGGACACCGGGCAGATAAATCTTTTTTTGGAAGGTATTGAATTTTTTTTCATAAAAAAAAAAAAATCCGACCCCGGTAATCCCCAAGGGTCGAAATGAAAAAAGGGGGGATTGTAGGGTGAAAATTAGGATCAGACAATTCGAAAAAATTGGTCATTTCATGTGTTGAAAGATTTAGAATACCCATGTATTCTAGGTATAGATTTCATAATGCGTAAAATGTATTAGATTTTAATCAAAAATCGTTAAAAATTAATTCTCAAATAAAAAAGGTTGGTTGAACCAATTAAAGGGGAAAAAAAGTTGAGATAGTTTATCAAAACAAAAGGGGGAAGTAAAAAAACAAAAACTACAAAATTGTTTAGTATTTTTAAAGGGTTTTTCAGACAAACCGGGGTCTTACTCATGTTTTATACCATAAATTAAGGGAGATAACCCCCCAGTAGCTTCAAGGCCTTATAAGTATGATCGCACTAAGCAAGCAATAATAGATTTTAAATACAAAAATGTTACAAGGGGAAACATTGTTCCAATTCACCCCCATACGCGTCACCTTTGTATTATGCAAAAAAAATAATGGGTTACCACCGGATAATCCGGAAGCATAAGTTTTGCGGGGACTATAGAAAATTAAATTCGATCACAAAGTACCCGCATACCCTTTCCCGTTAATAGATGATTTTTCGAACATCCATATCAACAAAATGTCATCCTTGATCTAAAAGGGGGTACTTTCAAATGGCAGAAACCCCCGGATAAAATTTAAACTGCATTTGTAGTAAAGTGGCACTTTCAACCCCGGATGCCATTCGGTTTATCAGGGCAGCTCCCAATTTTAAAAAAGCAATTGACATAATCCTAAAACCTGTGATATGGACGTTTGTGAGTGTTTACATGGACGACGTTATTATCGCGTCTCCATCATTCCTCACCATTTGAACATTTGGGGGTTTTCGTTGTTAAGGATGCAGGATTGACATTAAATAAGGAAAAATGTAAATTCGGGTGCGATGAATTGAAATATTTGGGATTACTTATTAGTAAAGAAGGAATTAAAAAAGGATGAGACAAGGTTTAAAGACCCCACAGAGATGAAACCGCCCGTAACTAAAAAAAGGGTTTCCAAGTTTTAGGTATGTCCCAGTGGTACGCGAAATTTTTTAAAAATTATGCGGATATTTGTGGCCATTTTTAAATCTTAAACAAAAATTTTAAAAAAATTTGTCTGGTCCAATGAAGCACAAAGGCATTCAAAAAGAGGTCAAGGGGGGGTAAAAAAAGCGCCATTTTTAAAATTACCAAATTTCAGGAACCATTCGGTTTTTACAGATGCCAGTTCGGGTTTGGGCGTTAAACCAACAAAACAGACCAGTGGTATTTGCGTCACGTACACTGAACAACGCGGGGGAATTAACATAACCAAAAAGAGAATGTCTACAGTAGTATGGGCTTGAACAAATTTAAACATATTTGGAATATTACCAATTAAGGTAATAACAGACCCCCCCCATTAACACGCCTAACACATGGAAAAAAATTTTCAGTAGGATGATTAGATGGGCACTAAAGTTGAAATTCAATATAGAAGGGGAAACATAGCCCGGGAACTCAAAATGCGGTGGCTGACATTCTTTCAAGGAATCCAATTAATAATAATTGTGACAAAATTGTTGCCATAATCAAAGATTTTACTTACTTCCGGGGAAAAATTAATAAATGAACAGAAAAATGACCCAAATTGGTATATATATAGATATTTAGAAAACCCCGGGAAATCTGGGTTTGCAACGATATGTGAGAATTGGTCCCGATTTCCGTTTAATTGAAAGGGTTGTTTTTTTATGCGAAAAAACCAACGTCATTAGGTGAAATGCGTGTATACATTCCAAAAACTTTGGAATGAAAAATGAGAGAATTTCATGACAAGCCAATAAGTGGACACTTGGCAGATTTAAAACGTATCATAAAATTCGGGGCGTTTGTTATTTCCCGTAAAGGGAAAAATTTTTTGATCAATATGTCTCTACATGCCTATGTGCCAAGTTAATAACTATAAAAAAGCGTTACCAGCTGGTCGGTTAAATCAATTATATCCCAAAATTTTCCGAATGAGATAGTGCTTAGATTTTTAGGCCCCTATCTATATCAGAATAAGACGTAACCGCTATATTTTTGTAAAACCGTCATTTCAGCAAATGGGCTGAAATTATACCTTTAAAACCTCATTTGTATAATAGCGGATATTTTTTTTATAAATATCGCGTTATGGGCCCCAAAAAAATTAATAAGTGATAATGGTCCCCAATTTATATCCGAAATTTTTTGGACTTGGGGAAAGATTAGGCATAAGGCATGTGAAGATTTGCATATCGACCACAAGCAAATCGGACTGAAAGGTTAATCGAGATATAGTTAAATGATTCAAATTTTTTAATGATCAACACGATACTTGGGATCAATTCTTACGTGAGTTTGCTTACGCTATTCGTACAGCGGTGAATGAAACAACGGGGAAAAAAACCGCTGAATTATTTTTAGGTCGAAAAATTTATTACACCATTTCAAAAACTAGTTAGATATCGGAAAATTTAAAAATTAAAATCAAAATAAGAAGTTTTAGGGGAAACTGACTAAGTACGAAAATTAAACAGGAAGGTGGGAAAAATATTATAATAGACGTAGAAAGACAAAAAATAAAAAGGTAAATGATTGGGTTTTTTGGAAACACACCCTTAAATTCAGCACTAACAAAGTATGTGCTAAATTTAAACAAAAGAGGGGCCTTATAGAGGTCTTAGAAGTTAGAACTTTAATAATATTGTAATATGGAAATCAGGAAAAAAGATTAACAGTTAACGTAGATCAAATAAGAATATATCGTCATAGGAAATGTGCGGGCGAATTAGGAACAGGTATCCCAAATAGTATAAATCAAGTCAGGGAAAATCTACTTCGGAAAAATAAACCCAATTAAATGAGTCACAATATGGGGAAAAAAAAATCTGCGGGGAAACGTAGGTTAGAGGGAAAAAAGGGTTGGGGGCCCAAAAAAATCCCAAAATAAAAAAAACAAAAGAAAGGGCCCATAAAAAAAAAATCACTGGTCAGATCACTACCGGTTCATTAGGGGAAAGAAAATAAAAAAAAAGGTTTAAAATAATAGAGGTATTAAAGATCCGGTGTGTCGGGGCGTGGAACAAAAAAGTGGCAAAAAAAAGGGTAATAATAATAATAATAATAAAAAAACAAATGTCAAGTACTATTTCTAGAGATAGAAAAAAAAAGGAAAGGAATCAACGGAAATTCCATATGAAAGAACTAAAATTAAAAGACGGAGAACAGAAGAACCCCACCCGCCAAAAACACAGTTGGGGGAAAGGGAAGGAAAAGGGCGACAAGGGGAAAATTTCAAGCCTTACAACAAAAATTCCCTACAACCAAGGAATGAAAAAAGTGATGACACCTCATCGTTGAAAGTGAATGTGGGGAAAAATAAAAAAAGGTTGTATTGTTTCATTTTTTGATCTTCCCAAAAATGGCGGAAAATTTTGCAAAAAAAAGGGGGGGCTCGGGGGGTGCTTAAAAATTATAAGCCAAGTCAAAACACAATAGTGTTTTAATTTTAATGATCAGAGATTCAACAATAGGGGTTACTTTCATTTCGAAATGGGCGAAATGATATGTAATTTTAATAGGGGGACCGTAGGAAATAAGGGTTCAGTGATATTAATTTCAATCGAGGCGATAGGACGCAAAGGGGACGATTAAATATTGTAAGGTTAATAATGATCAACCTCAGGGGCATTAAACAGAAACAATGAAAACTTCTTAACACTTGTACCAACTTTCCGTGAAACTTTCCCAGGTACTGTACATTATTTTTGGCACAGGGACACCGGGCAGGGAATGAAATGCTGTATGGGAAGGTTGTACTTGAAGTATTTTCATAATAACTCCATCGCGAGCCCAGGTAATAACAGCACAGGGATTCTTGAAATGCCAAAAACAGGGGAGTTGTAGGGTGAAAATTAGGATCAGACAATTCGAAAAAATTGGTTCATTTCATGTGTTTGAAAGATTTAGAATACCCATGTATTCTAGGTATAGATTTCATAAGTGCGTCAAAAGAATGGTATTAGATTTTAATCCAAAAATCGTTGAAAATTCCAGATTCTCAAATAAATAGAATTGGCTGAACCAATTAAAGAGGAAAAAAGTTGAGATAGATTTATCACAAACAAAATTGGGAAGTAGAAAACAAAAACTACAAAATTGTTTGAAGTAGTTTTAAAGGGTCCCTCAGACAAACCAGATAACTTACTCATGTTTTATACCATGAAATTGACACGGGAGATAACCCACCAGTAGCTTCAAGGCCTTATAAGTATGATCGCACTAAGCAAGCAATAATAGATTTTCATACAAAAATGTTACAAGAGAAGCAGTTGTTTCCAATTCAGTCCATACGCGTCACCTGTTGTATTATGCAAAGAAAAATAATGGGTTACCACCGGATAATCCGGAAGCATATAGATTGCAGTGGAGCTATAGAAAATTAAATTCGATCACAAAGTATCCGCGATACCCTTTACCGTTAATAGATGATTTGTGCTGAACATACCATATCACAACAATAATGTCATCACTTGATCTAAGAAGTGGGTACTTTCAAATGGCAGTAAGCCCCAGTGATATATAGTTAAACTGCATTTGTAGTAAAGTGGCACTTATGCTTTCAAGCGGATGCCATTCGGTTTATCAGGAGCAGCTCCCAATTTTCAAAAAGCAATTGACATAATCCTAAAACCGGTGATAGGGAAGTTTGTGAGTGTTTACATGGACGACGTTATTATCGCGTCTCCATCATTCACTCACCATGTTGAACATTTAGGGAAGTTTTTCGTTGTTAAGGATGCAGGATTGACATTAAATAAGGAAAAATGTAAATTCGGGTGCGATGAATTGAAATATTTGGGATTAATTATTAGTAAAGAGAGATTACAAAACGGATGAGACAAAGGTTAGAGGAAAGCGCCACAGAGATGAAACCGCCCGTAACTCAAAAAGAGGTTTCCAAGTTTTAGGTATGTCCCAGTGGTACGCGAAATTTATTAAAATTATGCGGATATTTGTGAGAACCACTTTATAATCTTAAACGAAAATTTAAAAAATTTGTCTGGTCCAATGAAGCACAAAGGCATTCGAAAGAGGTCAAGGGAGGCGGTAACAAAAGCGCCAGTTTTAAAATTACCAAACTTTCAGGAACCATTCCGGTTATTTACAGATGCCAGTTCGATTGGTTTAGGAGCAGTATAACCAACAAAAACAGACCAGTGGTATTTGCGTCACGTACACTGAACAACGCAGAGAGGAGTACACAGTAACCGAAGAGAATGTCTAGCAGTAGTATGGGCGTTGAACAAATTTAAAACATGATATTTAGGAATATTACCAATTAAGGTAATAACAGATCACGCCGCATTAACACGCCTAACACATGGCAAAATTTGTCAGTAGGATGATTAGATGGGCACTAAAGTTAGCAGAATTCAATATAGAATGGGAGCATAGACCGGGAACTCAAAATGCGGTGGCTGACATTCTTTCAAGGAATCCAATTAATATGGTATAATTAGTGACAAAATTGGTGTGCCATAATCAAAGATTTGGTACTTACTTCGCGAACAATTAATAAATGAACAGAAAAATGACCCAGAGGTATTAGGTCATATATATAGATATTTAGAAAACCGGAAATGCTCGGTTAATGCAACGATATGTGAGAATTGGTCCCGATTTCCGTTTAATTGAAGGATTGTTATTTTATGCGAAACACACACCAACGTCATTAGGTGAAATGCGTGTATACATTCCAAATCTTTAAGGAATGAAGCATGAGAGAATTTCATGACAAGCCAATAAGTGGACACTTAGGCAGATTTAAAACGATATCATAAAATTCAGGACGTTTGTTATTTCCCATTTTTGTAGAGAGAAAATTTATTGATCAATAATATGTCTCTACATGCCATATGTGCCAAGTTAATAACTATAAAAACGCGTTACCAGCTGGTCGGTTAAATCAATTATATCAAATTATCCGAATGAGATAGTGACGTTAGATTTGTTAGGCCGTATCTATATCGAGAATAAGACGTAACCGCTATATTTAGTAATAACCGATCATTTCAGCAAATGGGCTGAAATTATACCTCTTAAAGGCCTCATCGTATAATAGCGGATATTTTTTGATAACTTTTATATCGCGTTATGGAGCTCCAATAAAATTAATAAGTGATAATGGTCCCCAATTTATATCCGAGATTTTTGAGCACTTAAGTGAAAAGATTAGGCATAAAGGCATGTGAAGACTGTTGCATATCGACCACAAGCAAATCAACGGACTGAAAAAAGAGTTAATCGAGATATAGATTAAATGATTACCAAATTATGTTAATGATCAACACGATACTTGGGATCAATTCTTACGTGAGTTTGCTTACACGCTATTCGTACAGCGATGAATGAAACAACAGGAAAAACACCAGCTGTAGATTATTTTTAGGTCGAAATTGATTACACCATTTCAAAAACTAGTTACGATATCGGAAAGTTCAAAATTCAAAATCAAAATATAGAAGTTATTCAGGAAGCTAGACTAAGTACGAAAATTAAACAGGAAGGTGGGAAAAATATTATAATAGACAGTAGAAAGGACACATAAAATAAAAGGTACTTAAATGATTGGGTTTTATTGGAAACACACCCTGTAAGTTCAGCAACTAACAAAGTATGTGCTAAATTTAAAACAAAATTTGAAGGGACCTTATAGAGGTCTTAGAAGTTAGAACTTTAATAATATTGTAATATGTAAATCAGGAAAAAAAGATTAACAGTTAACGTAAGATCAAATAAGAATATATCGTCATAGGAAATGTGACGAGGTCGAATTAGGAACAGGTATCCCAAATAGTATGAATCAAGTCAGGAAACTCGTACTTCCGGAAAAAAGTACACCAAAAAGTTAAATGAGTCACAATATGGGAAAGAAAAAATCTGCAGTGAAACGTAGGTTAGAGCAAAAAGGGATTGAAGTGCCAATCAAAATCCAATATAAAAAATACAAGAGAAGGACCCACTTAAAAGAAACAAATCACTGGTCAGATCACTACACGGATTCATTAGGGAATGAAAATAAAAACAAAAGGTTTAAATATAATAGAGGTATTAAAAGATCCAGGTGTGTCGGGGGCAAGTGGACCACAAAGAAAGTGGCAAGAAAGGGGTAATAATAATAATATAATAATAATAAAGACAAATGTCATCCAGTACTATTTCTAGAGATAGAAAAAAAAGCAGAGAAGGGAATCAACGAGTTCCATATGAAAGAACTACAAATTAAGACCACGACGGAGAACAGAAGAACCCAGACCAGCCAAGGACACAGTTGGGAAGGCAAGGAAAGGACGACAAGGGAGATTACAAGCCTTACAACAAAAATTCCAGTACAACCAAGGAATGAAAAGAGTGATGACACCTCATCGTTGAAAGTGAATGTGGGAAGAAACATATAAAAATCAGGTTGTATTGTTTCATTTTTGTGATCTTCCAACAAAAATTGGTCGGAAAATTATTGCAAGAAGGAAGTCTCGGGCGGTGCTTAAGTTATAAGCCCAAGTCCAAACACTACAATGAGTGTTCATTTAATTTTGGAACTTTGACTTGTTAAAATTTTTCTGAAAGAAAACATTGTAATCACATTTGTTTGCTTCGATTGTATGACTAAATGAGATGCGAAAATTCCTTTGGTTATTTGTTATAATGGTTTGATGAGAAAAATGTTTATGAGAATTGTATAATATGTGTATATATATATGTTGTTGTATTGTTACGTATTATGAGGCATCTGGTTCAGGAAACGCGGCGGCAAAGTCAAGGCACTAACAATAATAATAACGGCGCTGCGCAGCTCATTGGGAGTTTTGTTGAGAAAGGGAAACCAGATGTGGGGATGGAGATAAAATTTATTGTGATATATAAAATAATACTTAATAATGAAATTGATTAATAATATGGAAATAGGGAACTCAAATAGTTTTCATTTCAGGAGACTGACCCTGAAAATCTTGAAAAGTATATAAAAGCTTCCAGCAGAAAGGGAGCAGAAGTACCAGCTCCATATGCAGTGTTAAGGTGGGTCTGCGCACCCAGAATGGTGTTTTTAAGTGTATAAATATTTTTAAGTAACAGAAATGTAAAAGTGAGAGTAGGCATAAATTAAACAGTAATTATTAATGTTGGCCTAGTTATTGGGTAAATTTATTGTCACGAGTTTAAATTAAATTGAATATTAAAATTTAATTCTAGATAGTAATAGAAAATTAAAAGTCAAGATAAATTTTGGAGTATAAAGTTAAAATTTAAGATTAAAATTGCAATGAAATTAAAGTCAAGATAGATATTGGAAATTATAAAAGTTAAAATGAGGATTTAAGATTAAAATTTAAATAAAACAAGAAGCGAAGAAATTTAGAAATAGAGATTTAGACACGTAATTTATTAGGGGCATTGAGAACCCTTAAGTAAATCGTTTTCTTCTTGGAGGGTTGTGACGTCTCTCGCGTCTTTCTGTTAACATGACTCCTATGTTCTTTGACGGCCACGATTAATGGCAAAACTTTTCCAACCCAATACCAAGAAGATAAACGATCATAATATGTAAATGAGATATACTATAAAAGGATAGCGTAGCAAACCTAGATATAGCGTGGCAAGCCTAGATATAGCGCGGCAGGCTCAGAGATAGTATTGTGGAATTATTCTGATCGATAGCGTGACAAAGCTTAGTGTGAAATCTTGCGGATCAAGAATTAGCAGTCAAGAATTAGCAGCATTGCGGATCAAGAATCTTCATATATAAAGTTTATAGATAATATTCTCTAGGTCAAGGAACCAGAACTGAAAAAGGTAATATTGGATATAAGTAATTAGATGAATAGGATGATTTATGATAATTGAGATAGAGGATCTAGTTGCGTGATCTGACTTAAATACGTGATTTAATTTGGGCTTGACTCTCACTTTAATTTAAATTGTCAAATTAGAATTTAAGTAATATAAGTTAATCTTAATAAAAGTTGTATTAAGAATTATTATGTCTCATCATTTTGATAATCCCACACCTCTAGCTTACGCGGAACCGGCACGACATGGTCATCACAAGATGGCTATGTCTCAACGCATACTTGAATCTTCTTGATACAGTTTGATTGATATTTTTTTCTCAAATTATCAAAGAAAAATTGAAAAGTGCTTAAAAGTAGGTAAGTATACTTTCAACTAATTAAATTATTCACTGTTAGTTTTTTATCTTTATAAAAAAAATATTTATAAAAAAAAAGGATTGGGATGACTTTTCCCCGGAGCCCATTCCGGTAAGGATCTATCCGCGTACTTTCATTTAATCTTCTTGGGAATTCTTTGGGTTATCAATTTGCTTTTGTTCACAACCAACCCTTTGAAGAAGAAACATTTATATTTAAATTAAGTTTGCTATATATAGCATAAGCCAGGGGTGGGGAACCTTTATGGATCAACGCGCCATTTTTTCTAAGGAAATGTTTGATGAAGTACAGGCGTGTTATCAAAAAATTCTTCCTTGTAATTATTGGGAAAATAATAAAGCTAAATACTAAAAACTCAAAATTCTTTAATCATTACGAAAAATTCATTTTGTAGTGTATAGTAGTAAATGTTTTAGTTATACGTGTAAATCAAATTATAAGGTAACGTAAATCTGACTTTTGATATTGCACATTAGGTGGCAAATAACTTGTAATAGACATGTAAGATGTTACTTTTAGTAGAATGTATGCAGAATTGGAATCATCTGTAAAACGGCATCTAAGAGAGGCTTTAATGTTATTTATCTCTGAAAATAATAACTCGCAGGCATGGGTAGATGAAAATGTGGTTATAAGAGCATGAGTCAGCTTCTTCAAAAAGTTAAATAAGTCTGAAATCGAATTCCATGTTTCCAAACTTTTATTACTAGCATTTTTACTGTATATCAATTCTAACTTTTCCCTTGTTTCAATAAGTTTTTGAAACCATATTGAATTATTGAATTATACTGAAAATCAATCAGTTGCGTATCAAATTATTCAAATTCCAACCAGTAGAACTGGGACAAGTTTAGTTTATCAAATAAAGTCACATCAGGGTACATAATGAACTTGAGCGTTTTCAATAATTATTTGAACTGAGAACATCTCGCTGAAAGTTCCTTTATTAAGAATAATTACAGAAATAAATTTTTTATAACTTTTTTTTCATATGGTTTCCCCTGTATATCTAAATCTTTGATATTTTTTCAGGTTTGGGAAGTACTTGTAACTTTTGTAATGATATCGTTTATGAAAAATGCAGCTTAGCGTAAAAAACACAAATGAGATCCCCCGGAAATTACTAAGTGAACTGTGTTACTTTGGACTAAAATACTAATTATTTTGATGGGTGGCGCCCCCAAAATATTTGCCCTTGTTGGTTGTACCCCGGCAAGCTTTTATGCTAGTGAGCGAGAAGGAGAGAGAAAAAGTGAGAAGAGGGGATGTGTACTGATAGGTACTTTATGTCTTTTTTCCCAAAACATCAGACGGGTGGAAGAATTATAGTAAGGATTGATTTTTATGGTTTAATTAGACCCAGATAAAATGAGATAGTAGATTTTTCCGGAAAAGAGGATGGATAATTATATCATCTCAAAATTCTTATCTCACTTTTAAAAATTGACTACGTTCGAACAGTGATTTAAAAAACAACAACGATAAATGGAAAATTTCATGAAAATTAGCGTCATTAGATTGAATCATGAAAAATTTTTTAAAAATATTGAAAAAAAATATTAAATCTTTTTGGTTAACTTAGAAAAACCCTTTTTTCAAATATTCTTTTATAAAAATGTTTCTAAAATAATATTTTTTGTTTTTAAAAAGAAAAAGATTTTTCCAAAATTGAACTATTTTTTTTTCACTTTATTTTCAGAGTTCAAACCCATTGAAAAAATTAACGGTGTTTTTTTTTAAAACCCCCTTTTTCGTAAATTGTAAACCACTTCTAATTTATCAAAAAATTTGTTGACCCTCGTGAGTCGGTATTCGGAAAATATTAGTAAAAAGCTTTTCAAAAAAAAAAATTTAGGGGTTTCATGTTTTTTTTGCCCAAAATATTGTACTTAAATAATGTTTTATTGAAATACATTCTTCAAACATTTTTATATAATTTTCAATCAAAATAAACCCAAAAATCATAAATATTACCCATTTATAAGTGATAAGTGTGGGTATAGTATCCAACAACGTTCTTAACCGTGATTTTGCAAAAACGTATCAATTTGGGGTATTTTTGATATTTTGTCACTTAGAAAAATTACATAAAAAAGTTTTAAGAAAAAATAAAAAAAAATTTTTTTAGTACAATATTTTGAAAAATATTATAGAATGAATTTAAAAAAAAATTTCCTTTTGAAAAATACTTTTTATAATAATATTTTGCCTGTATATAGCCGACCCTGCAGGGAACAGAATTTTTGAATGTTAAATTAGAAGTTTTTTCCATGTTAGACAAAAGAGGGGAGAAAATTTTAAGAAAAAAACCCGAAATTTTTCAAGAGAACTTTGAAAATAAGTTAATTTTTTCAAAATATATTATTTTTTCAAAAGGGCTATATTACGGAAAAAATTTTTTCTA